>ML780216.1:591269-601814 GCA_009831015.1 Picea engelmannii | reverse complement strand
TACAGTTTGAATCGTGAGCGACTGTCGCAGTCTGCCCTCACGGCATCGTGGGTCCTCTCGAACTAGGTAATTGTTAACCTACAGTTCGAGCCACGGTGGGAGTGCTAATAGGCTGTGGCAGGGCTGCTGACACACCTCTCCCTAAATCTCTCTGGAACTCATGTGTGACCCCTCTACTCCATATGTGAGTCTGGTCGGCAAGCTATCGTCAGCTTGCATCATCAACCATCATGTCAGATCATGTCAACAACATATCATGAAATCAATAGCATATCATCAAAACCACACAATATCACTGTAAATGAAAACAACTCAAATATCCCACTCCCTGACTCAATCCGGAGTCCAAGGGAGTTCCACCGATGCCTCTGCATCCTCAAGGTCCGAAACCCTGCACACTCAATGAAACTGATTCAATAACACCTGTATATAGCAATAGTAAAACATCCTATCATAAATCATGATGCATCATGATCAAGGTTGAGTGGTTCATCATCATAAAAATCCAGATCACTTGCGAGCAAGTGTCCTCAAAGAATAAGTTTTTGTCAGTGCGCCAGAGCGGAATGTTACAAATCCCGATGAGAGTTTTATTTGATGACTCTGCCAGACCATTTCCCTAAGGATATGATGTGGAATGTGTCAAGGAAATGTTATGACTTCCATAGAAGTCAATCATGGCTTTGGACTTGAATTATTGGGCATTGTCTGTTACAAGCTTGCTGGGGCAACCAAATATGGCAAAAATATTAGTTTCCAGGAAATTGATGATCACCTTGTTAGTGGCATTCCTGGTGGGCATAAAGTCAATCCACTTGGTGAAGTAATCAGTGGCAGTGAGGATCCACTTTTGCTGTCCATTGGAGGGTGGATTTATTTATCCTATGAAGTCTAACCCCCATTGTTGGAATGGACCACCAACATTGATAGGTTTCAGGGGCATGGATAGTAACTTTTTCTTTCCTGCAAACATTTGGCACTCATTGTAGGCCCTAACAGTAGAAAAAACATCAGAGAAAAGTGTGGGCCAATAGTAACTTTCACTTAGGATATTAAGAGTTGTGGCATTCCAATGTTGGTGTCCTCCAAATACTCCTTTGTTCATTTCTGTTGTGACTTGTTTGGCCTCATTTTCATCAAGTCATTTTAACAGGATGCCAACATGATCTCTCAAATACAATTTTTGGTTTGAGATGCAAAATTTGATGGCTTTCAAGTTGATATACCTAGCCTTTGTCTTGTTCAAACCTGGTGGACATTCAAAATTATGTAGAAAATAAATGATTTTTTTATACCAAGGTGAAGAGGAGTAGTTTTCAAATACTTCTATGTTGTCTGGTCCAAGATGTATGATGGGTACATCTGATTGGGTGAATATTTCATGGAATTCTTTCACCTTACAATTTTATTATGATAGAAATTTGGCCAATCCTTGTCCCTTGATCATCTTGGTGGGATTTATGTGAAGGTCACACTCCAACCATTTGACAATCCATTTTCCCCTTTTTTCCCTCACTATTTGGTTGGACTAGAATTTCTTTAACACTGTTGCTAGGAACAAAGGATATTATGGTAGACTGCAACACATAAACCCTGAAAGATTTGAGGGCTTTGACTAGTGCATAAGCCTACTTTTCTAATATATTATACTTCAGCTCAACATCTATGAGGATATGGGTTCTTCATGCCCTTCTTCATTTTTCTATAGTAATACAACAACAATAGTTTATTTTGAAGCAAAGGAAAAGATGAAGAAATATTTGGTATAGTCAAGACTGGCTAACACAAGGAATTCAAGTAAAGCTTGCTTGATTGTCTGGAAATATGATTTTGCCTCCAAGGACAACTTTATCACGAAATCGTTCTTCAACATGTTAGTAATAGTCTTCATAATCTCAACAAAATTTAGCACAAAACGTCTGAGGAAGTTTATCTTACCAATGAAAGACTCAACCTTTTGGTTTCTAGGGATCTTAATCTTTTGAATGGAACAAATCCTCTTTGGATACATTTTTATACCTCTTTCTGATATGATGTGGCCCAGGAGATTTCCTTTTGGCATGGAAAAGCGAGAATTCCTAGGATTCAGAGATATTTCATATCTCCTGCATTTCTTGAAAACATTCTCCAGGTGTTGCAAATGTTCATCATTAGACTTGGAGAAAATGGTTATTTCATCCAAGTATATAACCATAAATTTGTCTTTCTCCCCCACAAAATCTATGTCCATGGCCCTCTGAAAAGTGCACTTTTCATTCATCAGTCCAAAGGGTATCTTGTCATATATGAATGTTCCCCATGGGGTGGTGAATGTTGTTTTTTATTTATCCCCCTCACGCACTGCTATCTGGTTATAACCAAAGTATCCATCTAGAAAGAAAATTATGTGTGCACCTACCACCCTTTTTAAAATATGATCCATCTTTGGGAGGGGGTAATTTCCCTTCAGAGAATACTTGTTGATCTTTCTAAAGTCAACACACAAGTGTATCTCACCACTTTTCTTCCTTAGAGGGACTAAGTTGGACACCCAGCTAGAGTACCTCAATGGTACAATAATCTTGGCATCCAACATTATTTTAAGCTCTTTCTCAATTATGGACATTAACATAGGAGTAAATTGTCGAATCTTTTGCCTGAATGTATTGGATCTAGTCTTTAGAGGGATCTTATGTTGGATTATGTCAGTGTCAAATGTATTCAAATATTCATAGGACCATGAAAAATTATCACCAAACTTTTTAATGAGACTGACATACCTGTGTTTTTGTTCTGCAACTAATGCTTTGAACAACTTGACAATCTTAGGATTCTCAATGGTCCCAATATTGCAATATGTCACCTCTTCTTCTTGACTCTTCATGGCAGCACCTTTGTAAACATCATTACTCTCAAACAATCTCTCCAACGGCACTAGTCCTTTTGGAATATGGTTGGTTTTCATCTCCACAATATTATGACCAACCATTGTTTTCAATAGAGGATATGCTCATTGATCTTCCAATTCATCATCTTCACCTTCTTGGCCCTTTTGATCAATTGAGATATTGGATAATTCATCAATGGTGTGTAGAAATCTCTGCAACTCTAGATCATCACTAAAGACCTACCAATGTTTTACGTTGTCTGGTATGGTTGTTCTATGTCTGATCTCCACCTGTTATTTGATATTTGGGCCAATGGGAGGCCTGAAAGTGCTGGCAGCTAAGGTCAAAGAGGCCTCTTTCTGATTTTTTTCTCTGTGAATAAAGGAAATGTTGAATGCTATAAAGAAGTTATTGATCAGATCCCATACCTCATTTGTGTAATTATTGAGAATCAATTTCTTATCTTGATAGATGTTCCTCACTTGATTGATGACCAACTCAGAATCACCAAAAACTACTAAACAATAAATGGCCATGTCTTTGGCAGGCCTCAATCCCAATACTAGAGATTCATATTTAGCTATATTATTATTAGTTTCAAACTCCATCTTAAAAGAGAGGGTTATTACTTCTTCTGAAGGGGAAATGAGGAGAATACTTGCACCAGACCCTTCCTTTGGTGTTGAACCATCGAAACACATATTACATACTCTGTTTTGCTGACCTATCAGTGGATTATCTTAGCTCTGGATAACTAATATTTCAGGTTCATCATCATTTAAATGGAAGACAGATGATCCAATCTCATCCTCAACAACGTAAATTGGGTGATTTCTTGCATTCTGATGGTCACTCACAATGTAGGCTAACCTTACCTCTCTGCATATCCTCCTATGTTCACCTCCAAATACATGAATGGTGTCATAAGTGAGGATCATTTGTAATGATCCTCCAACCTTCTTAGCTGAAGTTCTGGATAAGAGCATAACAAAATTTGGGGGAATTCATTCTATAACAATGTCCATCACTACACTCTTCATGGGTAATTGTTCTAAGTAAACCACCATATCCTTTATCAATCCCAAGCATTTCACTTTCTTAGAATCAAAGGAATACAGGTCTTGGTAAGGCTTGGTAATCTCTAGACCTAATTCTTCCATAACAAATTTGGGCATGACATTGTGAGAGGCAACTAAGTCCATAAGACATTTATGCAAGATATTATCATTGACATTCAAATATATATAAAATGGAGGAGAAGAATCAGAGCCATATTCAATGTGTGGGACCACAGTAATGGTTGGGTTTTCATCCTGCTTACTAATGACAATATAAGATACACTAGAAGGAGTTGGCTGCAGAAATTTCATGATGGATTTTTTGAAACGTTCATTTTTAAATAATTTTGTCAGAGGCACAGGGATCTTGATCTTGCTCAGCTCATGTTTTAGGTGGAAAGAGGTTGGTGGCCTATTAGATTATTTTATTTTAGGGACTACAGGTTTTGATAGGGGAAGTTGTTAAGTTTTAGATGACATACCTTTATTTGGACTTGGCTTGAGGGGAGCTTCAACTTGTTTTCTTTGATCAAAGGTGGTGGCTTTGGGAGCCCTTAATCTCATTCTCAAATCATATTTCTTCTTGGGTTGAACTTGAATAACTCCCTCCTCCCCTATCTAATCATCAAACTGATTTGATAAAATTTTATTTTTTTGGAAAGGAGGCACTACCCTTTGATCATCATCATTTCTTCTTTCTTGCTGCATTATTTGAGGGGCATCATTAGGCCTTCTGAACTGATTTTGATTTCTATTTCTGGTCCCTTGGAAAGCTCTCTTTGGTTGTTTGGATTTTCATTTTATCTTGGCTATTTCAAAAGTCAAATATTTCAAAGTTTTGGTCATTTCCTCAAGTTTGGGATAAAATGTGGCCGAGTTAGAGGAGGTAGGGGTATCCTCTCTCTTTTTTTTCTTCTCTTTATTAGATACAGTATGCAATCTGTCTGATGCCAAAATATTAGATTCAACCTCAATGGTTGCTTCCTGCATGAAAAACAATGTGGTTGAGCGTCTCTCTCTCAGGAAGAGGCAGAAATCTCCATCAAATGCATTAGCATAAGTGATCTTGGTAGAGGCTTGAGTTGACTTAATTTAATCTGGGATTATACCATACATTTTTTTGAATCTCTTGGTGAAGTCTGAAATAGATTCACCATTTTTTCTCTTTAGATCCCCAAATTCAGTGATATAGTAGAGGTAATCTCTCCTATCTCCCCACTTCTTTATGAAAAAAACATCTAGTTCCTCAGTATCTACAATGGAAGCTGGAGGAAGAACCCTAAACCATTTTCTGACTTCCCCATCCAGACTCTGTACAAACAACCTCATCCATACATCAATATAATCAATGTTAAATTTACGTAGAAAGATGTAGAAGGATACCAGATGTTCTTCTGCAATTACTTCACCTTCCCCATTATATCTTGGAAAACATTTCATATAATCTGTGTTTGGGAGTGAATGTAATCCTACAGAAAACACTAGGGGTGCATATCTAGCAACAATTATGACATCCATCCTATTAACAACAATGGTTTGAATAATAAGAATCTACAAATTCATGGGAGATATAGGGGTGGATGCAGGTCTGGATACTAAAGTGGAAACAGGAGTTGAATATGTCTGATCCCCTTTGAAATTATGATTCTCAGGGATATCAATTTCAAGATGCTTGTGATGATGATTTGAAGTATTCTTTTGGTGAGAAGATTTTCCTTTGAAGGGGGAAGTATATCTATGAGATACAATGGATTTCATTAGTTTCCTTTATGGCTCAGAGACTATTGTGTTATTCTTAGGGTCATAATGAGCCTTATTGGATTTGTTGTTTTTAGATTTGGATCTGTTGAATCCCTTCATGGGTGCCAATATTTCTTCTTTAAATTTTACTCAGTGAAGTCACTAGGTGAAAGATGGAAGTCTATATGTGTCTGATCTTTATTCACCATCAAAGGTCAAAGATGATCAATTTTTTTTCTCCTAGGGAAAGATATTTCGTTACTCCATTCCCCAACATTGGCACCGAAAGATGTTGGTACTAAAGTCTACACCTGATTGTTAAAAGGGTAGAGCTAGGCCACCTATCAGTTTTAGAATCATTATTCTTTGTTTTGGTGGGTCAGTTTAGAGGGTTGGTTTTACCAATACAAGCTCAAGGTTGGGTTTGAACAGGACAAGGATCAAGGTACTCCTTAGATGATGGAAAACTAATGAAAATAGTGAAAAACATAGGGTAAAAGTAGAGGAAAACAACACACCACTCAATGAGTATCCTACTGCAAGAAGTTTGATGCATAAAATAATATTTCAAGCATAAAGCATGTATCAGAACACAATTAGTCCCACATGTTGCAAGAAAAAACAATACTTCACCAAGGCATAGATGTAATCACAGGTTGCATGTTAATAAAGACAAGTTAGGCAATAGTTGAAAAGGAAAGAAAATTACTTAACACAAATCAAGATTTCATTCACAATAAGAAACACACAGATTAGAGAACAAACACTGTCATCAATAGCGTATTCACAAGGTAGAGACTTTAATCCATATGAAGGACAAGTTCAACCAAGCTGAGGTATTTATTTCTTCACCCCAAAAAATACGACCCCCTTTACAATATCCAAAAACTAATTATTAAAAATAGTTCCAGTGGCTCTTGTCCTTAGGGGACTGAGACCTAATTCTAGTTTATTGACTGTAAGACATACTGACTAAACTAAATGATATTGCATGAATTTCAACATGCGAACTTCATACTAGATTTAACTGGTAACAAGTGGTTCTTATCACACACAGAAGACCACTTGTTATTTAATCTAAAAGAGTGTTGTAATGGCACAACTGGAACGACTACTGGAAATGAGACTGCATGTGCTAAACAAACTGAGATTGACAGAAAAAGACTCGGAGTGGCAGAACATAGTTCTTCGTTGAATGATGCCATGCCTACAAGCTAGAGACCACTGAAGACAACTGATTGTATTTGCAGATATCTTCTTGAGAAAAAAGGTAGTCTTATGAAATGTTATGGAACTGGTTGCATCGAACTAGGATGATCTTCTATGTTATATGTATCTTATAGAGCTTTTGGCTGCTAAGAGCACCCTGTTTTGACCCTATAAGCTGCCATATGTACCTGTGGATAGCTTCGCTAGAATGGTTGATGGACCAATGGTCATTGAGGGGAACGTGGCGGCGAGCATCTAATGGGAAGGTAGGATGAGTGGATGCAAGGGTAGATAACATGGTGAGGTGACTTCGGGGGTGGTTGAGGGTGCTTTAGGCCTAAAATCCCCTCTGAGATGCCACGTATCTCCCCTGTGATACCATGGTTTCAATTTTGGCCTGCTCGATATTTTTTAACACCCGAGCTTGTTGTAGTGGTGAAACGAATCCTGGCCATTGATATTGTTTGGCGCGATCTATGATCTGGGGAGAAAGGTTGAGTGTGGGTATGAGAAAAGAGTTGATATGGGAGAGGGGTAGTATATGAAGGCAATACAATAGGATTCTTGAGGGGGGGGGGGTTAGGCAGTAAGAGGATTAGAGAGCGGAGGGTCTGAGAATCCATGAGGACCAATGATCTGAAGGATGGATACGTCGATGATGGATATTAGCATGGGGGTTATCCATCCCATGAAAAAATGTATTGTCTCATCCCTATGTAATATTGAATGCCATGGGAGCTATCGATCTAGCTTGAAAACTGGATCTTGACCGTCGATCATGTCAACTATTCGCTTGCCCATGTCTAAAGGATTAGGGGGGATTTTCTGATTCGTTGAGCTCCCTATAGAATCTTACTGAGCTTCTAATGGATTTATTGACCCTCTTTTTCTCCTGCACAGATAGAACTTGGTGGACCTGTTCATTAGTGGTGAATATGATACAAAGTGTTTGAAATTGAGCCATATATGTGATTACCTTTCAAGCAATAAAAATGATGGTGCGGCAATGCAAAAGGCGAACAAGGGCCATGAAAATGAAAGTGAAGAACATGCTAAACAAGCAACAACAAAACTTGGCATGATGGATGGATAGGGAAAAAGGGGAAAAGTTCAGGGGTGCAAACCTAGGTACCAACAGACGATTTCTCTTTCCATGTTATGTTGTGCCTTTCACTACTTTCCTTTCTGTGACCGACTGATTGAAATGATTCCAATTGTAAATAAAATGTTATGCATATTATCTGACCCATGTTTCATGTACTTGCTAAGTATCCATATCTTTTCATATGTCATAAGCTATCCATAACTATGCTACTCAATTGCCCACAATGTTAACCCATCTATCATTGTACTATCATGAAGTCTTCACGACTGCAACTCATCATCACATATTTTTGTTTCTTCAAATTGATTCAATTGTTTCCACTGGTATTATCAATCTATAAATCAAATTATGCATGTTTGGAACAACCTGTATTGAAGATGTCACTTCTTGAATACATACATGGAATACAAACTTAAACTTTTTCATGTATAACTGCCAACTGAAACCTGGGAGGGAACACTACTTATCAATTGATCAATTTGTCATTGTGTACTTCTTCTATTTAACTTCTTTGAATTTGTCTCTACAAATACTTCAACTTGCTCAAAGGATAGTTCTCTGATATGTATTAGCTACTACACTAATTCCCCTTGTTCGATATTCATATTCACTGGGAGTTTCCAATCCGGGTGGCTCGGAAAATAGTTGCTCTGATGCAGAGTAATCTTCCTCTTTGTATGTAGACTCATCATCTCTATAAACTCTGTCTTCTTCCTTTCTTCCTATGGATTGATCTTGCACTACAATTCCTGAAAGTACAATCTCTTCGGAATGTTATTTATTCACCTTCTCTTCTTTTATTTCTCACACTACTGCAAATCCTGTGATCTCTAGGACATGTTTTGTATTCACCCATTCTTATTGTTTTTCATTTCTTCTCTAAACCTTCCCGTGTCTAACATCTTCATTATTCCTTGTACATTTGTCTTCATCTCATACTATTTCCAATCCTAAGAGTATGAATTATGGGTTTCCTTCATTCATCTGATCTTCCTTTACCCGTTCTTGTTTTATTTTCCAAACCTTCTTATATCTGATATAAGTGTTATTTTTCATAAAAGTATCCATAATTCTTCTACAATCAAGAGTTATGTGTCCATAGTTATGGAATTTGTAACATTCAATGTTATGTAGGGACACATAAGCATTTATAGCTTGAACATTTCTTCCATAAGCCCTGTAATCTACAACTTTATGTACAAAGTTAGTGCAATAAAAATAATGAACATAAAAGAAATTTACATACCTCAGAGTGAATGATATTCTTTGAGGTGTAGTCCTTCTGAATTCCTTCCTTGGTTGATCATGATCATAGTTGTAGCTTCGTTTTGGCTTCAATGAAGATACATCTCTGTCATTTTTCTTTGATTTTGGATGACCATGATTCCCTCCCTTGAGTACTTCTGCATAACTCTTAGTCTTTTCTTCATTCTTCTTTTCTGGAAACCTGGAGTGCTTCTCTTCAACATTCTCTATTGATGAGGATGTGTATGTTTCTCTCTCTTCAATGTTCTTTTTGAGATTGATGATTTGAACTCTCAATGTAAGAAATTCTTCTTCAATCTTCTCAACCTCTTCTTCTTTCTTCCTCATTTGAATCTTCATGACTTCTTCTGTTCTATTTTCTTCTTCAATTTGGATGTTAAAGAACATAATTTATTTTTCAAGTCTTCTCTCTTCTTGACCAAATTTTGGTTCAATATTATTTAAGTCCTCATATATTTCCTTGAGATGATCTGTAAAAATATTCTCTCTCTTCTTTGCATCCTTTCTTTTTGTTTCCAAACACTACTTCTCTTCCACTGCTTCCTTTCTTAGAGATTCTATTTCGGCTTCCAAACATTTCTTCTCCTCCATCTGACTTTTCTGTGTTTCTTCAATACTTCTAGCTTCTTCGAGTTGAGATTTTAGATTTATGATGACCTATTGAGATTTTTCATAAATTTTTTGAGAATGATTATTGACTAATTGTTCCTTAAGATACTTTATTTTTTTCCTTTCTTTTGTCAATTCATCTAAGGAACTGATTAATTATGGTTCAAGGTATACTATGACTTCTTCACAATCATTTTCTTCTTAATTTATTTCACATGATGAGCATATTTATTCTTGTTCTCTACCTTTACTTTATTTAATAGGGTCCAACTCTCTGATGTGAGATTCGTTGAAATAGAGATTATGTAGCTTATCTGAAAGTTCTTTGGTTGATGAACATTTTCCCACTTCCTCTCTTATCGGAACAGGTAATCCTTCCCAGATGAAATCCATTGATGTTTTTTTGTTTCTTTTCAATTCCTTCTTGGCTGCAGTCTTCTGTTTATTTGTAGCGGTGTATCCTGTAAAAACTAAATGTCAAACATCATATCCTTTTCTTGTAAAAATACTTTCGTCCTTCTACTCCATATCTCATAGTCCAGACCATTCTTACCATTGAACATTGGTGTTCCATTCTCAGTGTAATCTGTGATCTTCCTTTTAGTGGTTAAACTGTTTCTTGAAGGAACCTAATTTGATACAAATTGTTGGAATACTGACAGGGGGGGGGGTGAATCAATATTAGAACTTT
>ML780216.1:527136-577440 GCA_009831015.1 Picea engelmannii | reverse complement strand
TGCATTCTCATCAAGGACAATACATATTATATTACATCAATCATCAATCAATCAATCCTTTGACATCAATCAATCACTTGACATCAATCAATGACATCAATCAATCAAACCATTGGAATCAATGACAACATGATCCAACAGTTATAATTATATATTTAGTTCAACCATATGCATAACTATATCCACAATGTCTCCATGAATTAATCAATTGATTCTATGAGATCCCCATCCCTAACTTCACTACGTGTCCTCATCTTTAATTCATACATAGAATTTTATCTATGGTCTACACCATTAACATATTACAATGTGTTGTTTATCACATTGTTCCCCATGAGGGAACAATGCCAAGGAACCCTATGGAGGAAAATATCCTCCTCGGTCTAGGATTTACTAAAAGAATCTAGCAACCAAAGGGGGGAACCCTCAAGATGTAAAGCTCGTTTTAATATTTTATCTCCAATTGATTGAAGAGGTGTTTTTTTTGTAAGAGTGTGTGTGTGTGTTTCTTATATGACTCCAACAATCTCCTTTCAAATATTCACACCCCTTGGGGTGGTTGCATCCCTTCACAAACTGATGTGACCAAACAGACTGACTTGCCCATTCATTTCATCGCATTCATCTAACCCGTGTGGCCATGAACATAGATGATTTTAGGGGCTAAATTTCGCTCATGGGCTAATTTTCCAAGGTTTTCCCAAAAGAAGATTCGTTATTCTAAAAATGATTTTCCAAAATTTTATAGGATGAAATTATTTTACCTCAAAAATCGCCAAAATTTTATACAAACTATATAAAATCCTTAGAAATTTGAATATTTTTACAAAAATATCGCTTAACATTCTATAGTTGGTATATGAAGTATTAGTAAGATTCGCCAAAGTTTCTACTTTTTAGAATAAATTTCCATCCTTAAAATCATCCTTGGCCATGAACCATTGTACCCATTTGGATCAGTGTGCCCCATCACTTGGATGCACTCACTCACATTGATGTGCCCCATTCACTTAGGTGAAACCTTTCCTTGTGTTTCTTCCTTGATCCATATGACTTGATCCTCTTGAGTGTGTTGATGGGGTCAACCGACGTCTCCAACATGCATTTTTCCAAGGGAAAGTGAGTCCACTTGAGAAAGTGCCCAAGTCACCCCATCCTTGTCCCAACATAACTCAAGCCTTCATCTTGTGTCACAAGGAAAGTGAGGCGCGTGTTCCCTTAGGTCCACACATCACCATTGTGTGCCCATGGTCCTCCTTCCCGCACCTATAAGACTTAGTCCACCCAACTAATATCATAAGGGTGAAATCATGAAGATGTGTAACACTTTTGCTTGTTTTATGAGAAAAAAAAAATATTTTAACATGTTCTTCAAGTTCTGGTAAAAGAAAGTATTTTTTTATTTAGAATTTCACTTTACAGTAAAACAAAAACTTTTGAAGAATTTTGTTAGCTTTCTATTAACTATTTTTCCTTTTTTTCTTTTATTGAGATTTGATATGTGAATTTGGAAATTGTTTGACAATATGTTCGTTAAAAATGAAGGGAAAGATAATGAGCTTGTTTTCCCCCAACAATGAATCCATTATTAAACTTTTGTTTTTGACAAACTAAATATACTGCAACAATAAACAAAGACTCTATTTTTTGACGACTAAAGTTTTGAATCTAATGGATGAATATTATAATTTCTAAAATGTTTTTAAGTTGATCAATTTGAAAAGGTTGCATATTTTAAACACATGTTTTTTCCCACCATGTATGTATATTAATTTTTACTTAAAATTAAAATTAAAAAAATACCCTTTTGAGGAGAAAAGTTTAATTATTTTGAATACAAAATTTCCATAATTTTCCATTGTGTCTTTTTACAGATATGGATTTTTCATTTTACCGAATCATAATGTCACCTGAAAATATTGTGGAGTGATTTATTTATAAATTAAATAAAATTAGATAAAAACAATGAAAATGAAAAAAAATGATATCTAATGAAAGTAGATTCAATTTTAAAAATTTTGGTATCAATTCCGAAACTAAATTATGAGTATTTGTAGGAGTTTTCTACCTCCAAAGTTCAAGCTCGAGAGAATTCACAGTTTCCTGCAAACAGTCTGATTTGTAGGTTTTCGACCGAAATATTCTTTCAACCAAAATGTATTTTTTAACGAAATCCATTAAAAATAAACCTTTCGGCCGAAATATGCTTACCGCGGGAAACAAAGTTTTCCAAAAAATATTCTACACGATTGTCGAGGGCGCTGTTAGATTTGACATGTGAACTTTCGACTAAAAAATGTTTTGTCTTAAAAATCCATCTTTCATCCGAAAAAATGCCACTAGAATTTTGGAGACCCGATTCTCACAAACGTGTTACCCATCTTCATGATTTTACCCATAACACTTGCGTTCTTTTGACCAACTCATCCCCGAGTCCTCCCAAGGAGCATGTGCACTCGGTGGGTGTCGCATGAAGTTTTACAACAACTATTATATAAACAAAATAAACTAAGAAGTGATGACTATTATATAAATAAGAAAAATAAATGAAATAACATATGACGTTGTCAAGAATTTAGGATATATGTTTTGTATTTTTATGGTCAATGTTATCCAATGGTTTTTATTACTTTAAAATTATGCACTACAATAACTTCCTTTCTTTAATATTTTGAATATTTTAAAAAAGTTTGCAAATATTTATACTAGTATATTCATATTATTTCATCGTAAATTTTATATTTTGTATAAAAATTAAATAATTAAACAAACTTCTATATATTGTTTTATACAACAATTCATTTCTGACAATGTTTTCAAAATATTTAGTTTATTGTTTTCTTATCATATTAATTTCTTCAATACTTTGATTTAATTTGATGAGTACTAGGGAGCCGATTAGTCACTATTATTCAAGAAAAACCACACCACCTAGAATAACTAGTTAGTGGTTCATAAGAGAGTAGACTTTCACTTCTACTAATTGCCTCTATGTTTTGAACCATTAACATGTTTCCACAAATTTGTAACTAAATGGATGTAGTTTTTGATCAATACAATTTTAAAATTTTATGTAAATAATAATTAAATATTTTTTCATACAATAACGATTTCCATTATTGTAAAATGTTTTGTTTTAAAATGTTAGTGAATAGTGTTTACACTAAGATTTAGTAAATTTAGTGGACACATGCTAATCCATTTAACCCTCTCAAATTTATTAAATTTATTCTACACCACCTTGTACTTCTCAACGATCAATGCTTACCAAATGAATCTAACTAGATCGACCATAGACAAAAACATACTTAGATAAACCAAATTTCCCCTGAAAGCTCAATTATGCTTCCATTTAGATGTACAAATATTTTGACTCTATTCAAATTGAAACACATTGAAAAAGTTTAAATAATAAATAATATCTATTTCAAATATATTGATTTCCATTATTCTTAAATCCTTGAGTGAAATAATTTTATTTACACATGCGCATTAATATAAATAAATATATATATATATACCCTCAGATGGGGTGCTATCAAAAACGGAAAGTGGATGGTCGGTCGGGTGGACACCTAGCCAGAACTCTCGCCACCTCGCACCAACTCTTACCACACTGACCTATTCCTTTACTCCATGCAATTAAATTGCCATTCGATGCACCCCTGTATTCAATTGCACTCAACTCAGTTTAATGATTTGACGCTTCAGTTCATGGGATCGATAAATGAAATGGGTTTGATGCAGGCCCAATCCCATCACCTCACCTGGTTCAGTGGTTTTAGGCCCGAACTCTGGAAAGCCATGGCTCATTTGAGCTCTCGGCCTCCTGTGTCTTTCCCTCCTCCTCGAGACTGCTTAATTCTTTGCCTCTGGTTTGAGTTTCCCCACCCTTCCACCATCCTTGGTGCTCTCAACCTCCCATGCCTAACACTCATCCTTTAGTCCACATTTTATATTGGTCCTGGCTCAAACCCGCTCCTTCACTCAATATTTTCCTCGAGCTCCACCTCTGGTTTTCACTGAATCTCCTGATGCCCTGCCTTCAGGGTAAATCTAAGCAAGGGGTGGCCTAGTACGCAACAAGAGGAAGGGGCTTGAGGGGCCATGTCAAGCAATCTCTTGAAATATTTCCTTAGGACTCTGGTCGTGCCTCCACCTCAGAGCTCCTCCATGCCTCAACTCGTGCCACCTCTCCGGACCACCCTCATGAATGGGCCACTACTCCATAATTACCTTTCTTGTCTTCTCCATATGTGTGTAGATTTGGATGGTTCGATAGCCATGGAAATTCCATGCGCTTCGCTCCAAATCTCATCCCAAAGACATCGTCTCCCCACCAACCTCCACCTCACCCTCCTCCACCCTCCACTCCCCAAAATCCATCAAACCCTCTCTCTTCTTCGTCCTCCCCCCTCCCCTCTCCAGACTCCCCCTTCTCACCCTCTGATTTTCCTCCATCCCCTCCGCCCTCATTTTCTTGCACCTGGTGCACTAGGCTAGATCCTCTGAAGGAATCTTTAGATTCCATCATGCGTTCAACTAAGGACATCAATGGCACCATCAACTAGATGCATAACATGGAAGAAGATTGGATTCGTCATGAGGAGATTTTGATGTCTTTTCTATGGGATCTACAACAAATTATTACGGACACATGAACTCTAGGCAAGGACACTGCATAATACCAAAGGAACGAGTAGAGGTCAGATCCCAGCTCTGAATAACTTCATCTTGCTCAGGTTTCCCAAGATTTTATGTCTCTAGACAATATAATTTGCAAGTTTTTTGCCTTGCGTGGATTCTTAGCTCTAAGATTATACATTTTTTGCTCCTTTCAGTTTTTTGAATTCTGCATAAACGTTCTAACTTACAGGATTCTCGCCCTGCGTGACATCCTAGATCTAAGACTTTACAGTTTATGCTCTTACAATTTTTTAAGTTTTGCATGGACATTTTGAACCTTAATGGCCAAGTGGAAGCATTGGTTTCCCACCAGGGTGATGCTACCACATCTTCTTGGGATAGCATGACAACTGTAATTTTTGCTGCTTAGCAGGTTTTAATATATCTTCTAACTTACAAAAAAAAATTGAATATATATATAATAATAATAATAATAATAATTCTAAATTCTATTTTATATAAGTATAGTTTTTTTATATAAAAATTGAAGAAAAGTGAAATAATTTTATTTAGACATGCACATTAATATAAAGCAAAAAATGGAAAATATATATATAAAAATAAAATAATTCTAAATTCTATTTTATATAAGTATAGTTTTTTATATAAAAATTGAGGAAAAGTGAAATAATTTTATTTAGACATGCACATTAATATAAAAGAAAAAATGAAACAAAAAATATACAAATTAAATAATTCTAAATTTTATTTTATATAACTTAGACTTTTTATAATAAAATTGAGGAAATGTTTGTACTTTAATGTATATTATTTTTTTTGGATGTTTGGTACATTTATAATTAAGATGGATTTAAGATAGTGGATAGTCATGTTTAAATTTTAGAAATTATTATTATATATATGTATATGTTTGAGATGAATCTGATCATTTGAAATTTACCAAGTATGAATTATAATATAGAGAGAACTATGAAGAAGATCACTTCAAAACTATTGATATCTAAACTTTAAGTGATCATCTTTTCTTTTAGCCACACACTTCCCATTTATCCAAACTTTTTGTAGCTTCAATATTTTCAAATTAATCATTTGACAAAATATGTTGATTTTAAAACCCATTTAAACATTTAAATCATGATACCTTCTCTTTCTCGCTTTGCATTATTAATACTTTCTTTCTCCAATCTCTTATGTTTTTCATAATTTTGCTTAATTCTTTTGCAATCTATTTGTTTTAATATATTCTATATATGTGAAAAATTTATATATTTTAATACTATAATGGTTTTAATGTGTAAATACTAACATAGAGTCACACCCAATAAAAAAGGGATGGGATTTAAGCTATCAATGAGAATTTTTTTAGCAATGTCATAATATGTATTTTGAAATTGGTTTTCAGTGCATTATTGTTCAATAGATTTCACTTTATAAGTGTTATTGTTCAATCAATTTCACTTGAATCCATTATTTGCTTCTTGTTTCTTCAATTAGTACCTTAAATCACTTTTTAGAGTAATATTTTCATTGAAATCAATGCACCTTATCGTTTTGGGTTATTATATTACTAAAATCAATGCAAGAGACACTAAAACCAATGCACAAACAATGAAATGAATGTAATAGATTGAAATCAATTTGCAACAATACCTAAACCAATGCATGAACAATGAAATGAAACGAAAATAATATATTGAAATCAATGCACATGTACACTAAAATAGAATTGTACATGATCTATTTCTTGATTATGGAAGCACGTGATCAAGTAATTAGAGAGTTAAATGTAAAATAAGCATCGTTTTCTAATTTATCTATTCTTATTTATGGGTATTTTTTTGTAAGCTATCAATGCATCATTCTATTACTGAAAACAAAGGAATTTAAAAAAATGTGTTGTTTGTCTTCCACTGGGAAAACTAGTCTAGCAACATGGGAGCAGTTCCAAACATATGTAACTAAAAAACCAAAGTGCTAGGTATCATGAGAAATTAGTTGGGTGGACCAGAGAACTCCACCAGAGGGGGTTCTTGTTGTTGGGGATGCTCCTTGCTGAATCCTACCATTAATTCTTCTTTTCTAGCAATCCCATCGATCGTTTGGTCCATTTCCCACAATTGTCTTTGAACACCATCTAGCTGCAAGACAATTTCTTGATGGGATTTTTTCCTTTCCACAACAACTTTACCCATGAGTGTCCTATGGATCTAGTAAATGTCCATCATTTTTTATTGGAGGGTGGCCTTGACTTGGTAGGAACTAGGATCAGGGACTGTTAAGCCCTAATATTGGCTCATTACCCCTTAATTGGGGCATATTACATTAATAGTGTTATTTTATTTATGCTAACTTTATTCCGTTAGTTGTAATTATACCTCCTAGTCTCTTATATATACCAAGGAGACATTTTCATTTGGAATCATCTTGTACTTGAGCATTTATGTGGGGTAAAAAGAGGTTGCCCCCTCAAAGAGGCTTATTATCTAAAATTATCTCTTTTTCAAGGTGTTGAGTACTTATTTTGAGGTTTTTCTATGCTATATTGATATTTGGTTCTTAACATATGGTATCAGAGCTCAAGGTCTTGGGGTTTCGTTGCTGCATTTGAGACACCTTGGAATTTTCTCTATAACTTGTTTTATACAATGTTTCAGAAGGAACGACTTGGAAGATATTTAGTATAAGGATCAAGGTATGTTGGGTTAAAATTTCAACTCTCGAGGACTTATACTTTTAGAGATATAGCCTATGCAAGATAGGGTTCTGGAATCATCTTGAACTGAGTCATTGCAGAATTTTTTATATAAAATGTTTTTTGTAATGTTTCAGACCCTAAAATTCTGAGCATATTCAGAGAAATTAGTAAGGTAGTTGTGGTAAAAATTGCATATTTTGGGTCATCTTAGATTTGTAGATACACACTGTGGAAGATAGGGTATCTGACTAGTCCTATTGACTAGTCTCAAGAAGGTGTTCCAGGTAAAACAATCATAAATTCTTCCTAGAGTATCCAAATCGAGTGAGACTAGTTTCATTGGATAGTGGACAACCTATAGTACTTTTGGTACGAGTTTAAGAATTTTATATCAATTATTGTGTGTGGGGCATGCTATACAAGTGAGATCTCCTGGAAAGTCCAAAAATCAACAAGTTGTGGGGTAGTTACCCTAAATTCCACTTGGAAAATCCAAGTTTGATCAGACCTAGTGCATTGCAGAGAAGAAATATCAGAGAACTACAAAAAATAAAGTTTCATACCCAGAAGGGCCAAAACTTGGGAGATACAACAGAAGAAAGATTGTCTAGCAGAACCAACTCAAAATCAAGGTTCAAAAGTGATACTTGGCCAACATGCCACCCAAAAAGGGAACTTATACACCAAATACACCTCTAGACAATCCTACTTGGACTCTTGATGAAGTTTAAGAAATGTGTAGGGGCAGAAATGATTTACAAAAGAAGACGGTAACAAAATATGAACTACAAGAGATGATGGATTCAACAAAAGATAATTTTGAGGCAATATTAAATACTAATATGGATGCCTTAAAAGGCAAGATCATGGAAGTATTGAAAATTTTCGTAATAGAGAGGACACCTAAAATTGAAAATGCATCCCATGAAATTTATGATGAGGACACAAGGAAGGTGAATCAAGAATGGAGAAACTCTAACCTTGGGTTGAATACCAACCACGTTCCTAATATCGATATGAGGAAGTTTGATGGCAAGGACCCTATCACATGGATACTTCAGATGGAGCGATTCCTTGATCTACAGAGTGTGCCACATACACAAAAAGTACGAATTTCTTCTTTATATTTAGAACCCAATCAATTTGTATGGTATATATGGCTTTGTTCTCGCAAATCACTTGTCACTTGGACAATTTTCATGGAAGAAATAATAGCACACTATGAGGATACAAGGAGAAATACCTTCTTTAGCCAATTGATAAATCTCAAGCAAAAGGGTTCAGTTATAGAGAACATTGAGAACTTCCAAAGATTCAATATAAAAGTAACAGATATTCCAGATGAGCACTTGATTGATGTATTCATAGGAACTTTATGAGATAAAATTCAACATGAGGTTTTCCTTTGGGAACCCAAATCATTGGAGAATGCATTTAGGGTGGCAAGAAATGTTGAAAGTAAAAATATGGCTATGGCTACTAGAAGGACCAATCCTAACATCTATAGAGAGAATAATGATCCTTCTTATAAAACACGTCAACCTACAAGGTTGACACCTCAACAATTGGAGGAAAGAAAAGAAAAAGGTGTATGCTTTAATTGTGACAACAAGTACAGTAAGGGTCATAAGTGTGGTGAGAAGAAATTATTCTACATAGATTGTGAAGAGGAAGAAGAACGAGAACAAGAACCATCTCAAGATGAAAACGTAGAAGCAATTTCTTCTGTAGAGTTGACTCCCACGATATCGTGTAGTGCATTGGTTGGAATTAGCACTCCTCAAACCCTCAAAATTGAAGTATACATCAAAAAGAAAAAGGTAATAGTCCTAATTGATTATGGCAGTACTCATAATTTCATTCACAATAAATTAACCAAAGCTCTCGTTTTCTTTGTATATACAGCACCAGAGTTTCAAGTAATGATTGCAGATGGAGGAACTATCAATTTCTCAAGAAAATGCAATAAGATCAATCTTACTATGGGGGAATATGTAATGAATAGTCCAATGATTTCTATACCCATGGGTGGTGTTGATGTTGTACTAGTAATCCAATGGCTACAATCATTAGGGACAATGAATTTTAATTTTCAATAAATTTTTGTGAAATTTTCATTGGAAGGAAAATAAATTGAGTTAAGAGGTATCACAGGGAATCCCGGTAAGGTGATAAGCTCTAATGGAATGACAAAATTATTGAAAAAGGGGCATCAAGGCATTATTACACAACTCTGCTCACTATATGTTCAAACATCTAAGCCATATATTCCTCAAGATCTCCAAGGGATCATTGATAAGAATTCCAAAGTATTTGAAGATATTCCCAAAGGTCTTCCACCCACTCTAAATCATGATCATGAAATTCACCTAATTCCTGGGATTGTTCCTCCTAACATCAGGCCATACAGATACCGTTATGCCTAGAAGGGTGAAATTGAGTGCATGGTTGAAGAAATGTTAGAGGCTCGCATTATTATACCTAGCCAAAGTTTTTACTCTGCACTAGTGGTAATGGTATTCAAGAAATATAGCTCATGGCGTATGTGTCCAGATTATAGAGAGCTCAACAAGATCACTATTAAAGATAAGTTTCCCATTCCCGTCATTGATGAATTGTTAGATGAAATACATGGAGCAATATATTTCACAAAATTGGATCTTCGTTCAGGGTTTCATCAGATTAGAATGAAGGAAGAAGATATCCCAAAAACAACATTCTGAACTCATGAAGGCCATTATGAATTTTTGGTCATGCCTTTGGCCTTACAAATGCACCTTCCACATTCCAACGGTTGATGAATTACATTTTCAAGCCCTTCCTTCGAATATTTGTGTTAGTATTTGTTGATGATATACTAATCAATAACAAGTCCTAGGAGGATCATGTGTCGCATGTTGACAAGATGCTACAACTACTAAAGGGGAAACAACTATATGCCAAACCATCCAAATTTTTTTTTGGAGTGGAGGTAGAATATTTGGGTCATATTGTATCTCATGAGGGTGTGAAGGTAGACCCTAACAATATTAAGGCCATGATGGACTGGCCAATTCCTAAAACATTGAAGAATCTTAGAGGATTTTTGGGTTTGACAGGTTACTACCACAATTGTTTTCCATGCTATGGAAGAATAACGACACCTTTAATGACACTAACTAAGAAGGATGCATTTTCATGGACTCCAGAGGAAACTAGATCTTTTGAACAACTTAAAGAGGAGATGTGCAAAGCTCTTATCTTGACCAGTCCAGACTTCACAAAAACTTTTATTATGGAATGTGATGCCTTGGGAAATGGAATTGGTGTTGTCTTAATGTAAGAAGGAAGGCCCCTGGCTTTTGAAAGTTGACCACTGAAGGGAAAGGACTTACAAAAACCCATTTATGAGAAGGAAATGATGGCAATAATACATGCATTGAAGAAATGGCATACTTACCTAATAGGTAGTCACTTCAAGGTCAAAACGGATCATGATAGTCTTAAATACTTCTTAGAACAAAGACTATCTTTAGAAGAACAACAAAAATGGGTAACCAAGATATTGGGTTATGATTTTGAAATCGTCTATAAAAACGGGAAGAAAAATGTTGTGGTAGATGCACTCTCAAGAAAGGATGAATATGTTGAGGCCCTTATCTATGATATATTGATCATCAAACATGATTGGATAATAGAAGCAAGGGATGAATGGAAGAATGACGAAAAAGTGTGGACTCTCATTCAAAGGTTGCAGCAGGATTCCAGTGCATCAGATACATTTACATGGAAAAATGATTCACTATGGTACAAAGATCGCTTATATTTATGTAAGAACTCCTAAATCAAACAAAAGGCACTATTTGAATTGCACACCTCTCCAGTAGGATGGCACTCAGGATTTTTGAAAACCTACCATAGAGTCAAGAAGGATTTTTTTTGGGATGGCCTTAAAACTGATGTTCAAAGGTTTGTGGCAGAATGTTTGGTTTGCCAACAAAATAAGGTGGAAACAATTAAGACCCTATGTTCTTCATTTACCTATGTTTGGTTTTCCATCATTAACCTATGTTCTCATTGGCCACCTGATTGTCAATGAAGTTCATGAGTACCCGAGCATCTCCTTCAGCATTATATAATTCAGATTGAACCTATGGTGACGTTTAATATAAAATTTGAAAGCCTAAGTAGAAGAAACTTGGGTTTGATGGGAAATGGAGCCACCTCTATGGATTCGGGCTTATTTATGTTGAGAACAAAGAAGCATTAGAGGACTAAAGAATAAGGGGAAAACAAGATATGTAAAATGGAAGAAATAGGGAGGGTGATGTAGAAGGCGACAGAGAGCAGACCAAAGGTCAATTGAGGGTGCAACAACAAGAGATTCAGGGATGAACAATAAGTAGAGCAATGAGGAGAGAAGCTGACATAGAAAACCCGAGGAGAGTACCACCATGGATGAGTTAGGCTAGTGTTGTGCGACACCATAATGAACTTTGAAATTGGAGGATTATAGAGACACATCACAAGGAAATGTTAATGAGGACAATGCAAGGTGAGGATGTTGGCACGTAGGGAAATGAACGTGGGGGTTCATGCATTGATTTGAGTCGATGTAGGTAGATGATGTGGGTGGAAATTGGGGGGAACGTCCCTAGGCCCTTTCCTTCACATTACTCTCTTCCCCTTCACATGACCCATGTGATTCTTATTTATGATTTTTATTGTTTTTTATTTTTTTGTTCTTATTTATTTATTATGAGGTTTGTACATATGTTATTAGTCCCTGCCGTAGGCATAGAGGGACTATAGTGATCAATAATTCTTTGAATACATATTAGTTTGTCCTTTGACCATAAAATTTTGCATAATACCTATTGTTGGAGCTAGGGGATTAAAAACATATGTTTTTATATAATAAAATGTAGCATATATGTACTGATCTGATTGGATAAGAGATTGGAGGTCTTATTGTCGGATTTTCTATTGCCAATGTTTTATATGACAACATATCCAAAATGTTTCTCGTATACAACCTTTTTGAATAATATATTTTTCCTATGTATTGCTTGAATGTGGATTAAAGCTAGCATTAGTTCCAATGTTTGTGTTAGCATTTTTTGCTAGCTTAAAATATCCGTAAGTTTTTATTTTTACTAATCATATTTAAATTTTTTGATATCAAATATTAATAGTGATTGAGAATTCCACTATTTATAATGCCCTTGCCGTATGTATTTTTATTGAAATGTATTGACACTTATTTCGAGACAACTCAATAGGTCTGACAGCTTAAATGTTTACATTATGCGAGGTTCTCTAATAGGTCTGACAAATTAAATGTTTTCATACCGAGAAGTCCTTAGACAACCTGATAGGCTTAAATGTTTATCTAAATACACTTCTCAGAGTACATTTTTCCTCAAAAATTTCCATACAATGTTACAATGAATTTGTACACTATTGTTGTCCACCGCCAGTTGAATAACCATTGTATGTTTCATCCTTCTTCTAACTTTGCAATGCAATTTCATCATCGTTGAAGCTACATACATTTTTTACTAGTTTGGTGAGTGTTTCTTCTTCGTTGGTTCATCCATTGTTGGTTGTTGTTGTTTAGTTCTCGATTCGACCTGCGCTTCTGCATTTGATTGTTTCGAAGTAAGTTTCCATGCCATAGTTTCATTTTCTATTCCTTGCTTGTTGTTTAGTGTTTGCAATTTGGAAGTAAGAATTTTTTCTTATTTGTAGTGGCATGGTTGTCATATGTTTCTAGTTCCTTCTGTCCTTCATCTGTAGTTTTTTAATCATTGGAGATACATATGTTGTTTACTGGATCAGTGGTTCTTGTTGGTTCATTGGTTTCTGGGTTCTTGGTTCATTGGTTCGTGGGTTGTTGGTTCTGTTTGTTTGGCTCTGGTTTATGCTTTGGGGCCCTAGGGGGTACCGTTTGATGTGTTCATGCTTTCTCACTGGTTTGGTTCTTTTTGTTGTTTTATTTTGTTTGATTCAGCCTTGTAAGGTTGGGCTCCAGCACCGGTGGTCGGAGTTTTATTTTTTATTTTTGGATTATTATTGTTTTTTGGGGCTCTTTATGGTGTTTAGCCCCTGCACCTTGGATTCAACATGAAATTGTGTTATTTTCCCTGTCTACTAAGGTCGATATCTATTTAACTGTGATATTTTGCTGGTGCTTCAGTGGTGGCATGAAAGAAAATAGTTGCATGCAAAATTGTTGGAGGATTACATGTGAAATTGCAATATGCGATGTTTTTTAGAATAAAGCATATGCAATGTACATTTATAAATCATGTATGGTCAGATGTGACCATATGAAATTACATGTTATTTATCCTCTACACAGACTGGTGTGCGCACGATACAATTTGTGTTGTACTTGACCTATGATATGTACAACAAAGATTCAACAAGATTATATTTCAATGTTTGGAAGCATGTTTGGGTACTTTGCCATGGAAAACCAAAAAATTGCATCATGGGCACAACAGTCTCTATAGAGGATAAAGAACATGTATTTCCATTGGTGGAATCATATCTGGATAATTTTCCACGGAAAACCAAAAATTGTTTTGCTACGACCATGCAATTTCGTAATATTTTGTGGCTTGTAATATATTTTGGGTAGGTCAAAAACAATTACACGTTTACAACTATGGATGGATAAGCACAAAGGTTCATGTTTCTTCCTATCTTCTAGATTGTTCATTGAGTCTCTTTTGGTATATGTACATATTTTTTTTTCTCCGGTGCATACCAGGTTCCATTCATGTTTGTTTTATTTTGTGCGTTCCCACATCCAAGTAAAGAGAATAGGCGGATAAAATAACATAGTCTTGACTGCATCGGTTGAAGAGGATGTAGAAAGGTGGATGCTTGTACTGTTATGTCATATTGCGTTGTTTTGTATTTCATTTATTTTCTGTATATGTGTTCACTTATTTTATTATATGTACATGTTGTGTGTCTTCCTACATGGTAACTTATGTTCATTACATGCCTTCCTGCATACTAAACTGCTTCATGTCCGTTGTATTTTTGTTGCATTTCTACATTTAAACAAATAGAGTGGCTGGAGATGATGATGGGATCTTTTGTGAGTAACTAACCCCGTTTCTCTTTCTTTTACATGTCTGTCTTCATTATAATTTGTTTTCAATACATGCCTTCCTACATACTAACCTACTTCATGTCCATTGTTTTTTCACTTCATTGCTAAATTTAAACAAACAGAATGGTTGCAGAGAGCGATGGACTCTTTGGTGGGTAAATAGACATGTTTCTCTTTCTTTTAGATGTCTATATTCATACTAACTTTCCTTCATGTCCATTGCATAATTGGCGTTGCTACCTTGGAAAAAACAGGTTTCTTGGACAAGAAGATGAATTGTTTTGTGCAACATCAAAGGGTTGTGTGGTACAATCTTGTAAAAGGTATACAAAACATGTTGGTAAATTAAATATACGAACCGTGTGGGGGCATATAATATTAGACTTGAAAATGATGGATTTGTAGCAATGGTCCTTTCTTCGCTACCTATTTCTATTTTTTCAATTTTCTATTATCCCTTTTGTTTTCTAATTCATCTACTTAGTGTTCTTCTCGAAAATGCCTTGTTGCACTGGTCGACATACTAATGGTTTCACACCTATGGTCGCGCTTATACCTTATTACATATTTTCCCACTTTTTTAATTGCAGGTGTTGGGATGGCAGGTTCAAGATTGCTTTCATGTCTTCTGGCGGTCCTTGATTTACAGACTGGTTGTGGTGCCCCACCCTCACCCCTTGTTTATTGTTAAACATTTTTCCAGTTAAAAAAATCAGATGCATACAATTTTACGGTTATTTAGTCCTTCTGATGGAAAGTATACCATGCATATGCTTGTTTAGTCTTGATGTTCATCTACACTTGCTTGCATCAGAAAAAGTTGGACTAGTGACATGGGCATGAGAAGTCAGTCATCCCATACATTGGAAGACTGACAAGCCCAAAGGTAAATCTGCATACGCTCTTCTTTTACTATGTTTACCAAACAAATATCCTTGGATATATATTCATCTATGGCATGGTGAATATTCTAATGTCATCTATAATATATGGTTTGCAATTCACAAGAAGTGTCAACAAGTACAAGAAAAATGTTGAATGTGTCGCATGTCCACAGGCTAAGAGGTTTGATTGCAACATTCCGCCTCCATAGTTCATTGAAGCTATGCATGTACTTGTATATTTATGCCAGTGAAAGAAGAATACAAAAAAATAAAATAAAATAAAAACTATGCACAGTGCCATTCACTTTAGTTTTCTTGTTAAAAAAATCTCACCAGGTCTAGAGTTGCAACATCTAAAGTACTATCAATAGAGGGCTTGAACAATCGCCAAACTGGACAAGTGTTCATTATGGACATAATGGTCATCTATAACACCTACTTGGACAAGGAAAACAAAATTAGATCCATTATGCATGTTGACATGATAGACAAGGAGGCCATGATGACAATGACACTGACTATTCCTCCACAACTTGTCTAGAAACATGCAGAAAAAATATTTCCAGGTAATGGGATATCCATTACAAATTTTAATATATTTCCCAAAAGAGTATATGACCGTGGTGATTATGATTGAATTATTTTTCTAAACGAAACAAGTATTGTGGAAAAAAAATTCGTTGTTTGTTCAAAATATCTTTTCATCCCGGACTTGACTATCAGCTAGCTTGCATAAAGCACTGACATTTACCCAATTAGAAGGATTGGTGCAACTGCCACACTGGCTAGAAAACTTGGCTCGCAACACATTCTCCATATAAAGGATAGAGAGTCGGACAATGACAAGGCAATGGTACCAGTTTTCATATTCAATTTTGTCCTTTATTTTTGCATATGCATGTATCTCGGATAAGTTACTCAAATATTGCAGTGTTCCATGTTGCAACTGTAATTGTTCGATACGTATTCAGATTTGTTTTCATCAATGGAGAAACAATTGCATAAAGGGAAGATTCCACTTATGCTATTCAAAAATATAACAAAGAAAAGGGATGTTAGAGAAAGGATCTTTCAGACAACCCAAACAATTGTTTTTACAGAGTTGCGAGCATATGTAGTAGAGAATCTGAAGAAAATAGCTAGCTCTATAACTGTTGTGCGTATACATCCACAAAATCATCCTCACTTTTCTTGTAGAAATAGCCTTGAACAAATTTTTGTGGCCTCCTTTATTCATTTATATATTTTTTTAAGGGGAGGAGGGGGTGCAGTTGTGTATTATATTGTTCAATGTATTAATTCGTATGCTCATGTTTCTAGGTTGAAGGTGTTTTAGTTGCAGCCAATGTGTACTCGACCCCCTTTGAACCTGTATGTGCAAAAAATAACTATCCTTCTTCTACCTCCACTTTGATAAGTGATGATACGATTGATTGTCTGCGTTGCAGTGAAAAATGTCCATATATACATGGACATTGCGTCAATGTTGTCGTTCGAACCGTGGACAACACAACTGTGCATTGTACGATTAGGAAGCCTCTATTAGCAAATGTGCTTCGTAAGTTGGCAGAGTTGTTGTATGAAACCTATCTACAAAAAAAGACAAGTAATGTCTACATGTTGCGAGACCTTCAGATACATAGACAGTTCACCTTAAATGAGGACAATGCTATTTTGCATATCGACTGAAGAAGGGAAAAAATATATATATGAAACTTTGTTAGGAAACGAAAATACCTCATGTGTTTCTGTAATATTTCTTCAACATCCATATGAATGTTTGTCGGACATTGTTCAGTCCAAAAAATGGGAATCATGGCAGCAAACCCCATATATCCCATGGCCTCGGTTATTTTATACTAGGAACATATACCAGATGCAAGAGAAAAAAAAATGCGACGACATCTTTTCTTTGTATATGAAATTGTTTGGTGCAAAGGTGGATGCGTCCTGCTCTATGGAACCTTCTGGCAACTTGCTTGCGGCATGTTTGAAGTTTATTTGGTTCTTGGTTGTGTGATTCATTTGTCAATTTGTATATCGCATAACTTCGACTGTTGTTTGGAGGACACAAACAATAGAATTGAATTTTTTAGCCAGCTTGCCCGCAAATCCGCCTAATCATTTCTATGGCACTGTGACACAAATGTAGTATGTGGCTTGTTTTGGTAGTTTTCCTTCATCGATGAACTTGGTAAAATTAATCTCATGGAATAATTTGAAATCAATGAATATATATTATGCGAAGTGCAATTGTGCTATCATATCAACAAGAGGCCCTTAAAATTCAAATTGCTCGTTGCTTTAGCATTTTTGCTTGATCCATGAACTTGGTAAAATGAATCTCCTAGAATAATTTGAAATCAACGAATATATACTGTGCGAAGTGAAATTATGCTATGATATCAACAAGAGGCCCTTAAAATTCAAATTGGTCCTTGTTATTCTTGTGGTGATAGAATTTAAAGAAAAAAACTTTTGTTTCCTTCCTTTTTTTTTAAATAAGCAATTTAAAATCCTTTGATAATTTTATGTAATTCAATTGTACAATCTCAATACTTAATATTAATAATTTAGTATATGAAAATAATGTTTTTAGATAATGTTAGATAGGATGACCATCTGTAAACAATCACAATGTTGAGCCCACCATTCCTTGAGTCCTTCTGTGAATTTGTATATCACAGAACTCTGAGTGTTGTTTGGAGGACATAGGAAAATAGAAGTGCAATGTTGATCCAGAGAGCCCGCAAGCCCACCTGTCAATTTGTATATCAAGGAAGTCTAGGTGCTATTTGTAGGACACATAACAATAGAGGCTCAATTTTGAGCCCACCAAGCTGAGAAACTGCGATCCAAAAAGTGGCTATGTATGGAATGAAGGATCTGTCCATGCTCTATAAAATATCATGTCCATATAAAGTACATGTTTACTATGTATTGCTTGTTTGTCGAAAAACAAATTGGGTGAAGAAGTTCTCCCTAGAGTTCATCTGTAAATTTGTATATTACATAACTCTGAGTGTTGTTTGGATGACGTGGAACAATAGAAGTGCAATGTTGAGCTAGACAACCCGCAGCTCCTCTTGTCAATTTGTATATCACGGAATTGTGGGTGCTATTTATGGGGCGCGAAACAATAGAGGCCAAATTTTCAGCCCCCCAGCCCAAGTATGGAATGTGAGATCCATACATGATCTATAGAAATTTCATGTCCATACTTTATAAGAGTACATACTTAATATGTATTAATCATTTTTGGGAAAAATTTTAGGTGCTAAAGTTGGTGGATTCACGACTTCTGATTTCACTTACTTTTATATCACCAGCTCGACTAACCACTTCCCCGTTTGATATTGTAATAAAAAAATATAAATTGTCCCAAGTCCAAATGTTCTATGACATCAACACGAGGGCCTTAAAATTCAAATAGCTCACAAGTCTTCTTGTCAATTTGTATATCACGAAAATGTGGGTGCTATTTGTAGAACACAGAACAAGAAAGGCCCAATTTTGAACATGTCAGGATGAGAAACTGTGATCCAAATAGTTCCTAAGTATGGAATGAGGGATCCATACATACTCTATAAAATCTCATGTCCATAGTTTTTAGAAGTACATCTTTAGTATGTATTGTGCGTTTCCTCTGAATGTTGTTTAGAAGACACAAAACAATAGAAATGAAATGTTGAGCGAGCTCGTACGCAAATTCGCCTGTACATTTGTATATCACGGGACTCTGGGTGCTATTTGTAGGATACAGATCAATAGAGGCTCAATTTTGAGCCCGCCAGACCGAGAACCCGCGATCGAAAAAGTGGCCAAGTATGGAATGTGAGATTCATGCAAGCTCTATAAAAACCTAATACCCATACCTTATAAGAGTACATACTTAGTATCTATTACTCATTTTTTGGAAAACTTCTAGCTGTGGAACTTAGAGGATTCACAACTTCACATTTCAATTACTTTTATATCACTAGGTCGACCAACCGCTTCTCCGTTTGATATTGTAAAAAATTAATATAAACTAGCCCAAGTCCAATTGTGCTAATACATTGACAACATGCCATTAAAATTCAAATAGTCTGCAAGTCCTCTTGTTAATTTGTATATCGTAGAACTCTAGGTGCTATTTGTGGGGCATGGAACAACAGAGGCCCAATTTTGAGCCCACGAGCTTGAGAAACTGTGATAAAAAAAGTGGCTAAGTATGTTCAGATTTCCATCCATTTTTATATCAACAACCTGATCGACCTCTTTCCCATTTCATATTATACAAAATTTTTGGAACGCAATTTTCCAAATATGCAGGTTTTTCTTTGAAATAAGATATTTCACATCCTTTTATAATTTTATGTAATCAAATTGTACAATATGAATATTTAATATTAATACTTTAGTATTGAAATTAATATTTTTAGGTAGTGTTATCTAGTTTATAGGGATCGACATCCATAAACAATGGCAAGGTTGAGCCCGCCAGCCCTGGATTCCATCTATGAATTTGTGTTTGAATGACAAGGAACAATAGAAATGCAAATTTGAGCGAGCCACGCGGCAAATTTTCCTGTCAATTTGTATATCACAGAACTCTTGAGTGATATTTGTAGCTCAAAGAACAATGGAGGCCCAGTTTTGAGCCCGCTAGCCTGAGAACCTATGATCCAAAGATTGTCTTAAGTATGGAATGCGGTAACAATACATGATCTATAAAATCTCATGTCTGTACTTTCTAAAAGTAGATTTTGTGTATTCCTTGTTTTTTTTGGAAAATTTCTTGGTAAGGAAGTTGGCGGATTCACGTATTCAGATTTCACTTACTTTTATAACACCAGCCCCAGTGACCGACGACTTCCCCATTTCATATTGTACAAACGTCCTTGTCTAATTAAATTGTACAATATCAATATTTAGTATTAATAATTTAGTATTCAAAATAATGTTTTCAGATAATGTTAAATACTTAATATGGATTAGAATATGTAAACAATGGCACTATCGAGGCCGCCAACCCCAGAGTCTTTCTGTCAATTTGTATATCACAGAACTTCGAGTACTGTTTGTATGAAATGAAACAAAAGGAGTGCAATGTTGACTGAGCTAGCCTGCAGGTCCGCTGGAACATTGTGTATATTGCACAATTTTGGATGTTATTTGTAGACCACGAAATAATGGATGCCCAATTTAGAGCCCACTATTCTGAGAACTAGTGATCAAAATAGTGGCCAAGTATGGAATGCGGGATCTGTACATGCTCTATAACATCTCATGTTCATATTTTATAGTACATATTCAATCGCGGGTTCCTGCATAGGCGGGTTTAACATTGCATTTCCATTGTTCCGCCATGTGCAACTAGCACTCAGAATTCCGCAATTTAAAAATTAGCAAACAAACCCCCCTTCATCTCATATGATTTCTCTTTCTGTTTACTTGGTCCTTTTTCCCAATGTCTGATGATTTTATATACAAAACCCAAAGTTCAATGATATGCAAATTTCCCTCTCGCCATTGCGCTTTCGTTGTTCCCCTACGTACAAACAACAACCAAAATTTCATGGAATACAAATTGATAGTCGATATATGTCACCGAGATGCAATATGACCATCGTCCCTTGACGTATTCTAGGTATATATTCTAACATTTTTCTTTTGTAACCTGCCCAACCGCTTTCCATACTTAGGTATTTCTTGGAATCGGTTTCCCGAGTTGGCAGGTGCACGAAATGTACAATGCTTCATTGCAATTCGCCATCACCGTTGCCTTCGTACTTGTTTCCAGATATGCAGTAATTAAGCTTTAATGCCAGTATTTCATCCTCCAGGGACCGTTAAGATTGTCATTAATGTCCGAAAATCCAGAGAAGATTTGTCATTACTACGAATTAAACTAATATTTGTGTAGAAGTATGTTATCATTTCCAAGTACTCATTTCAAACATGATGCAATCTATTTTTGTGCATCGACAGGTTTTCTCCTTTAAGAAATTTCTAATTCTTCATCTCTCTTTGCCATCATCATGAGATTCACACTTTTTTCTAATTATGCAATTAGTGAGCTGTAATGGTGACAACTCATTCCGCAAGAACCTTGGAGATTTTCATTGATCAATAAAAGGCTCGAGAAGATATTGCTTTGATACACATTAAACCATAATTTGCGGAGGATTATATGTCGTTAGCTTGTGGTAGCATTTATGTCCAGATACAGTAAAAAAATTCAGGCATAATGGCCAGAGGTTCCACTATTCCAAGACATATTCTTACTGCTCATCTCCCTCCTCCCAGGAGAAAAAAAGGAGATGGTCCCTTGGTACACCGAGAGATATATTTCAAGCCAAAGAATTCCAGGGAAACCTTGCCTGCTCAGAGAAGCTGCCCAGTTGCATTCATGGCTGTCGTAGAGCTTGATGTCATGGATTCCAAGCTGGAAGAAGATGATTTGATGGACGATGATACGACGATGGATGATGGAAATTCAAAGACTCTTCCCACTCCTGTGACCAAATTGAAATCAACCATAATGGGCGAAACTTTTGGCCTCAGTGATGGCAGTATTGACAACATTAAAAGGGGTTTCATAAAAGAATCTGACACTGAACGCAATAGCCACTTCACAACGTGAAAGTAGGAATTCGAGAGTTCCAAATTAGTCAATTCTGGGAGGAAGAGTTTCATTGTAAAGAAATGATATGTTGATGCTCCTAGAGATATATTTCAATCCAAAAAATTATTCTCTTATGAGACTATTGTCCTCTTCTATGGATATACAATTAACATCTTTGGGAATGAGGTCCAAAACTCTCATTGTTGGAAGGCATTTCTTTACTAGTCATCTCCTTCCACACAGAATGGACTAATTTGGGCCTCTAAAATTGTACGTGCAACCTGTGTTCTTGAATTTTTTTAGACTATGCAAAGGTGGTTTCAGTTAAGGGCTATTGCATTTTCCCTGCAACATTTTTCGTCTTCTTACTCAGGGGAAAATTTTGAAAACTCTCAATTTCACCACAGGATAATTCATCGAGGAGAAAACTACAAGGATGTTGCATACTGTGGATCCTGTGCCTGTGTTTGTGGCAGATACGTTCAATGTTTTGGCCCGAAGAACTGGGCCCAATTTCTAAGGATAGATGTACAATACTTGGGTTTTTCTTATTTTCTTAAATGGATTTGATATTAAAAAAAATTTCCTTGGATTCTTCGTTGCTTCTTCTTTTTTGGATATAACGGTTGTTCTCATTGGCAGGTTCAATGTTGTCATAGTTTTTGGATATTGTGTTTACTTTGGTTATTTTTTCTAAGATGGAACATGTAACAGTTATATGAAAATGTACTATGTCAATCCACCAACCATTTATGCAAACAAAAAATGGATTACACACTGTTTCAAACCAACGTTCAATTCTATTCGCAATGCAGATACAACATAGCAATAGCAATGTACAATCTTACAACAAAATTGTCATTCTTCTTTGTAGGCATGAAGTTATTAAGTTTTAATGCTAACAAAACATAATGCAAGAAGTTTATTACTTAAGTTAATATGTTAAAGCCATAGAAGAATGTATCAAGAACACAGTTACACCCACAGGTTCCAATAAAATCTAATCTTCAAAAAAGCATCTGCTGGCATTTAGTAGAAAATGAAGTAATAGTTAAGTTAACACGTTACAGTCATGGAAGAATGTATCAAAAACATACTTACATGCATAGGTTGCAATAAAATATAATCTTCAACAGTGCATTTGTTGACAATTAGTAGAAAATGATGGTTTTGCAACAATGGGGCTTCTTTCAAAACCAATTGGCGCTTACAAAAATGGCCCTCTGCATTTCTATTTTCCCACTCTTTTATTCCCTATAGTTTCTTTTCCTGTTTACTTAATTGTTTTTTTCCAAAAATGGCTTGTTGCGCGGCTTGGTGGATTCATGCGTTTCCAACGAGCGCTTCCCCTTTCTTCAAATTGGCCCTCTATTGTTCTATGTCCTACAAGTAGCACCCAAAGTTATGCCATATACAAATTGATAGGTGGACTTGCCCGCTGACTAGATCAACATTGCACTTGTACTTTTTTGTGACCTCCAAACAACATTCAGACCTTTGCAATATAGAAATTGACACACGGGCTCCAGGGATGGTGGGCTTAGGATTGCCTTTGTTTACGGATGGAAAAGTGATAAAACGAGACATACCACATTTTCACCACATATGCTATATTAAAGGTAAAAGCATTTCCTCTATACTCTTGTTCCCTACAAACAACACCCACAGTTCCACACTATACAAATTGACAACCGGACTTGCGGGCTGGTTGGCTAATAAAATTCCTTGGAGTTCCGCGATAGATAAATTGGTAGATGAAGACACTTCTCCGACCGTGAATTCCCGATAGGCGGGCTCTAGATTGGACTTTTGTTGTTCCATTCCCTGTGAACAGTACCGTCACTTCTACGATATACAAATTTACAACTGGACTCAGATGATACCCTCTTTTGTATTACACTGCACCTATCATGCCCTCTTCTATGGTATACATTTTTCACTGAAAACTTTTGAGAAATACAATTTAACCATCGGGTCCTTACGTCTTTTGTGGAACTATTGTCGCCCCATTTTCAAGCCCGCCTGTCCACTTTCCATTCTTCGCCATTTCTTCGAATTTCTTTGGAAGATCGTCAGTTTGGAGAATTGAAAAAATATTCATTTCCTAGTTGTTATTTCCTGTGCCCGCGCCCCTTTGAAATTAGCAATTACCAATTATACATAAGATCTTATTTACAGGCATGCAATTAGAAAGCGTTAATTTCAAACATCATGGAATGTCATTTCTGCATCGTCTGGTTGGTCCCTTCACGAAAAATTCAATCCCCAATTTTGAGAAGGAGTTTGCCTAACCGCTTCCCTATTCCATACTTAGCCACTTTGTCAGAATTCCACAAATATAAAAACCAACCATTGAGCTGCCCCATCATAATCTCTTCCATTTTACACGTTTTGCAGTAAAAAATTCCGATACATAAAATTTGACCATGGAATACTCGCCTCTATTGAGTATCCCCACAACCCTTTTTTGAATCCCGTCTGACCTCTTTTCAGGACTTTCCATTCTTTCCTTTCTCTCCCCCATCTCCATCACCTTTTTGCTTGTCTATAATAACAGAAAAAAAAATAGTTATATATATATACATATCTTGTTTATAAATATGGAATTACTGACATTTAATTGTAACAACTCATCATGCAGGATCTGTATAGATTTTCATTGATGGGCGAAAGGCTCGAGGAGATCTCCTATTAATGCGTATTAAACAAAGATTTGTAGGGGGGTATATTATCCCTTCCGAGTGTTGATTTCAAAATCATGAAATGTTGTTCACACGTCATGTCCTTGGCACGTTCACGAAACCTCCAATTCTTAATTTCTCTTCGTTGTACCCGCCACCTTCACATTTCTAAATATGCAATAAGTAATCTTTACTGCTAACAATTTATCATGGACCACCCATACAGATTGGCATTAATCAATGAAAGGCTCGATGATCTTTCCCATTCATAATCATTTAACCAAGATTTAGCAGAGAGTTACATTATCAGATATAACTATTAATTTCAACCATCATCTGGAGAAAACCTGTGTTCTTATAAACCTATGGAATCAGCTCGATAGTAGTTCTGTGGAGATACAATGAACATATTTGGGCGTGCGGACCAGAAATTCCAGTGGTCCAGGGCATATAATTATTACTCAACCTCTGTCGTAGAGAAACATGTAATTTGGACCTATGGGATTGCTCGTGCAGGCTATGTCCCTGAGGTTTTTGACTGTAAGGACCTAGTCTCTTGGTGCACAAATAAATTTATTTCAGACAAAAGAATTATTCCATTGTGGAACCGCTCTTCTATTCCTTTGTCACCTTAGGTCTTCCGCAAGATGCTAATATTTTCGGAGCCAACATTGAAGTTCAAAGGAGAAGATTTGAAACAGTTCCTAGCAAAGCATAATAACAGGTTGGACCTCTTGCCCCATTTATTGGAAAACCCACTTCTAGTTCCTAAAGATATTACAAGCTTCCAGGTTAGTTCATTTAGAAATCCATTTCGCAAAATTTCCTTGTTGTTTACAAGAATAACGAGATAGGAGTCTACAACAACTATTTCCGAGATGGCTCTTTATATTTTGTATTTAACAACCAATGAACAAGGCATTTTTTATTGGGGAAAGTTAATTACCCATGAAATTTGTTCCCAATTGTCAAGCTTCAAAAGGAAAAATAAATTTTATATGTCATCCTATTTAGTTTTTGCGATAGCGCATTCCTGTCGGTTTCCACTACTGTCTCTCTCCAAGAATGTCAACTGTAGACTCCACCCAATAACGTTCTGGTACCAGGAAGGCTTCCCATTGTTTCTATGAAGTTTTTAATGGCTTCGTGTATGTTTTCAAAGTTTTGTTGTTAGGAGAAGATGCTCCCCGCATATCTGAACATGCAACCAATTTTTTGCACAGGAAGGAGAGACTCAAACATTTGGATAATTACATTGTCATAAGAATTTTTGGCTCCATGGAAATACATGTTCTCCTTCCATGTCACATTACAGACATAATTTTTCTTGCAGAGGTAGCATGAAAATACAATTATTGGGTGCATCTGTTGCAAAAGAAGAAAAAAAAATAGTTTATTCCTTTGCCTTGGAAAGTAGGGGAGTTAGTGTTGAAAAACGTTAAGAAAATTGAGGAATTCATAGTGCATTATAGCATCTCCAACCTCAGATATGCTGAAATCATAAGAGGGTTCAACCCCTATAATATTTTTCGACAACATTTACAACCACTTGGCGTCGACGATTGGTTTTTAAAAAAACACCTGCCCGAAATTAGAGACAGTGGTGACAACGCTCATGCCTTTGATGTCGATGACGTGGGCACAGTCCAAAGCTGCACTAAATTGTACATGCAACAGGGGAAAGGCCCCGGTGACAAGAGTGTTCAATCAACAAATAACACTCCAAAGAGTACAACATCCCAGAGCATCGCTCGAATGGCCCACCACATAAACAAAGAAACTTAAAGTTCTTTAAACGGAGGAGGAGATAACGACCCTCCTCACTGTAAAATTGATAGTTCTCACAAGCTTATAGTAGAGAAGAAGATAAAAAAGAATGTGGGAAATGTGAAAGAGACGAAAATTCAAAGTGAGAACATGGAACTTGACATTGATCTGGAGAGCATGTTCCACTTCCTTGATTAGCCCAGAAACACCATCTAGCATAGCCATCCAATGGACATATTCATTCTCGAAAATTTTGACGAAGATGAATCCTTCATGTTCCAAAGCGCTATTTTTTATAGTCAGTCAAAAAAATTGATAATTGAGAAAAACAATGTTAAAAATAAGAAAGGGAAATCTCGTTCATAGGTTTCCCTTGCCAACATGTGGTCGTCCCAAATCTTTCAACCTCACAACATGACTGGAGAAGCACTTCATGATTCCATTGGAGGCATCAAGACCAATAATGCCAAACTGAACGACCAGGTCAAGGAATTGGAAGATTCTTTCATTCCTATGCCTTTGCTTGTTAATCCTTTGGCAGTAGCCATGCCTGCCACCCCTGCAACCAACGTAAAATCATCCTCCACCTTGTTGGCATCCTGTAGAGGATATGTAGAGAATAATATCAAGAAAAAAATGAAATTTGTTACCGAGGCATGGAAAAAATCACAAACAATCACTTCCCTTGGAACCAGGGCACATAGTTTGCTTGAAAATTTGTAGGCGAAGTTAAAAGATGAAGAAACATTCTTTTTAAAAACAATCCTTCCTTTTGGCACTGCTGTCAACAATATGACATAAACAAAAATAAGAGAACAAGATCTTCCATCCAAAAATTGGATCGGTCAATTGAATGCATGTTGGAAAGAAAAAGTGAAGAAATTGCATCTCATTGTTCATTCATGTGAACAAGCCATATCGAAGAAAGATAAATTATTCACAAGGATGTCAATAATAGATTTAGCTGGAAAAACTAACAACTTCCAAGACCCCGACTTAATCACAAACTCCTTTCCCTTAGCTAGGAAACAATTCGATAAATAGGTTGTTATGTTTAAGGCCTTGTCTCTGAATTTTTTTTACATCATCCTTCACTTTGATCAAGCTCACATTGACAACCGGGTAGTCAAATATTCAATACAAAATGAGGAAATTCATCAGGCTTTGTGTAATCTTTCTATCCACTTCTGGGAATTAGAAAACGTTATTTTCAACATAAAAATCCAGGATGATATCAACGTCGCCCCAATGAGAAGCTACATTCAAGAATGGCTCGAAAGGCAATTGAAGCAGGCTGTCGACGAAAGGCAGTAGACAATTGCTAGGATTCTAGCAGTCATTGACGACATTATTGAAACCGCATCCATCGACGACATCAATGAAACGAAAACCGCAAGTAAATAGCCAAAGGGCTCACATGTACCCTCATTGTAAGTCTACTAATCGCATCTTGCTTTGTTTATCAATCCAATTATTCCACTTTCTTAAATAGAGATGTGTACGCAAACAATTATACCTTTCAATTTATTTTTTTTGTAGGTATTGCACTCTATCTTCTTTCTACAGTCCTGTTTCTTGTACATATTTCTCTAATGGTCTGCGGGAGACCCAATCCCAATCTACATGACAAATGCATTGAAATTCCCATTAATATGTAACAAACTTTAATTTTTTTGTATATTTCAAAATTTCCAGTAGTATGTAACAAACTTTGATTTTTTGACATACTTCAAATAAAACTGTTTTCTTATCTACTTTTAAATTTATGTCTTCATACCTTTTTATCTTTCACCGGTATGTAGGACAAATGCATTTAAATTTTTATATGTAACAAACTTTTATTTTTTTATATATTTCAAAATAAATGGTGCTCTGCATGCCAACCATTATTTACTTATGGCCCATGTTGACAAATGCATTTCAATTTTTATATGTCAAGCGTCATTTACTTATGCCTTATGTGATATACATGTTGCATACAACATTTCTATCATATACATTTCAAAATTTCTAGTAGTATGTAACAAAATTTTATTTTTTTACATATTTCAAATTAAACTGATTTCCTATCTCCTTTTAAATTTATGTCTTCATACATTTTTATCTTTCACGAGTCCATATGGAAAATGCATTTAAATTCCCAAATTTTTTCTTCCATTGTGAACAAATTTGTAGTTTGTTTTATACTTTCAAAAAATAAATGGTGCATGCCAAGTGTCATTTACTTTTGCCCCATTTTTCGTGATATAAATGTTACACACAACATTTCTGTCACTTACAATTCGACCCCATTTTCCAATATTTGCTTTCTAACCTTTGCCACACAACCTTATTTATAATGTGCTCATATGCTTTTGCAAATTTTAATTTCATGACTACATTAAAATATTCATTTGGTTAAATTATTAGTTTTGGGAAATGGTGTCTATGATCATATTTTTACAAATTTTACATAGTCACATTTGATTTGTTTTACTCTTTTATTTGAATTTTTTTTTAATCAAACAAAATAATACAAAATACCATTTTTTAATGTTGATGAAATATAGCACTAATTTCATTCTACTCAACTCTAAATTATCAACACACCATAATATTTAATAATTGAAATTTGAACATATTCACTCCAAATTGGATATAGAAAAGATTACACATCACCCTCTTACTTAACTATAGAAAATATTTATAAATTCAATTATTTTTTATATAATAATTTAATACTAATCTCATCACAAAGTTTATTTCACAATATTTTAAAAATGAAAAAAACATCTCTTTATAAAAATCTTCGAACCATAAATAATGAAAAAAAAACAAAACAAAACATACTTTGCTTTCTAACGTTTATTTATCTTATAATTATTTTATAAAACAAAGTATATAGTAAATCAGTACTTACATAAATCTTCTAACCATAAATTTTTTATATAAAAATGAAACAAATACTAATCAAATTTTACTTTGCTTTTATAACGTTTATTTATCTTAATTATTTTGTAAAACACATTATATAGTAAATCAGTATTTATGGTTATTATATCCAATTTAAGGATAAATTCATTACAACGTTTCATAAAATTAGAAGAAATATATATATAAAAGGTTGTAATAATCGGATTCCTTCATCGTATAAATAAAAAGGTTCTGTAAGTGTCAATTAAAACTTAAGACGATAGCGTCTCGGAACGGAAATAGGAGATGGAAGATTCACACCCTTTGGGAGAATTTTTGAAGCTAACTTCTCATATTTTAAGTAGTGAACTTCAACGAGTCAAACCTTCGATACTCACCGAAACAGGGTTAAAGTTGTTATGTTTTTCATATATATATAATTAGGTTAGAAATTGCTGAAATTGTAAATTTGTTTGGTTAAGTTTGTATAATTTAAATATGTTAGAAGGAGTTTTTCATGGTGCTGAATCTGTTTGTACATTTAAATATGCGATTCAAATAATAGAAAATAATAATTCCATGAAGATATATTTCACTATATTTTGATAAAAAAAATAAAAAGTTAAGACAATACCAAAAAAAAGTTTAGACAATACCAATTTAAATTACTGAAAATCCTCAACCATGGAAAACAAACAAGAAGTCATTTTTTGTTAATCTTTTTTGTTTGCTTTGGTCTAAACATTCTACCAAATGATTCTTCCGAGGCTATTTTTTCAGGGGAAATTTACTAGAAATCAGGCAATAAATTGTTAGATCCACATATTTGAGTAATTATTTCTGTAAAATCAGAATGCTTCTTAAATTTTTATGCTGAATCCATTTCTACTTTCAAAAATAAATTTAAAACAACAAAAAAATAATAATTCATTAAAGATTATATAACCTGATGAAAAAAACCATTTATAAAACTCTTAAACAATTCCTTTTTGTTTTTGAAACTACCTGGTCAACATTAAGATTACAGGAGACATAATAATGACCTCTAACGTACTCAACAACTGATAAGAATCTAGATCACCTTTTCATGAGAGATACATCTGAATTCAATGTGAAATGAGAAGATACGTACCTATCAAGAAGACAATAACTTTCCTTTCCTTTACTGATGGTGTAAACAAAGCAGACATAATAACTTTAACTCTAAGGTATGTGCTACTTTTATGTATATTAATTTTTATATGTGTCAATTCTTAAAAAGGTTACAAGTTCCAATTATATATATATATATATATATATATATATATATATATATATATATATATATATAATTCTCAAACTATAATAATTAAATTATTCATTAACAGTAATGAAATTTAATTTAACTTTAAAATTGACGTCCATCCACATTCTATCTTTTCTTTCAACTAAACTCTGATGCGAACTCGGAGAGAAATCTCTTTCAGCTAAACTGTGATGGGAACTTGGAGAAGAAGCTCAGACAAAAAGGAAAAATGAGAGACAAAGCAGGAAAGCCAAATGATTTTGTCCAAAATATCGGGCTAAGCGCCAATAAGTTTGCATAAATAATGACCTTACAGAAAAACCAAGGAGATCGTTTATTACTCTACAACACATGGAAGATTGCTTCTCCTCTATTTATTGATTCCAGCCTTCCAACATATATTATTTACCTTATTTTATCTATATTACAAGATTAGGGATTGACATAGCCGATGGGATAACAAACGTACGGAAAATCTAGTGCGGGGTGCCCTAACGGCGTTGCAAACGGACATCGTTAAACAACACATCAAATCCATCTGGTAATTAAGAAATTGATCAGGAAGGAACACCATGAAAAAGAGCTCACCAGAGGTACATAAAATCGGTTGTTAACATCCATTAAATCGGTTGTTATACGTTATTAAAAAGCAAATACAACACAAAATCTATAGAGAAATACATATATCCCCCGTTCTCATTAATATGAGATATTCAAGACCCTGCAAGGATCTGTCTAAGCAATTTTGCGAACATACTCGGTGAAGTCAGCTGCGGAAGATGGCCATCTGTGTCAAGTATGTGCACTGAATTCTTCTCTCCTCCAAGGTTGCGCTGTATGTAATATGGCACGCTCAATGGAACCGCTATGTCCTTCCTTGTCTGGATGATGCTACACGGGATCTTCACATCGCATAATATGTTTCTCACATCACTCTGGAAAATGGCTTTGGCAACCACGAGTGCGATTTCAGGCTTCATATTTATCATTTTTTTACTGAATTCCTTTACCAGAGATGGCTCATCCACGCCAATTAACAGAGGAACGAAGCCTGAAACCCATGCTGAATAGTTGGATTTTATTGCACTGAAAATTCCATCGATGTCTCCACGTTCGAATCCTCCCTCATACGATTCATCGTTCAAATACCTGAATAAACAGCAACAACAACAAATGTGTGCATAAGGGAGAAAAGGGAAATATTTATAGGGATTAAAGCTTAATTGATTGTACTTATGCTTTGTTACCTTGGGGAAGCACATAGTAATATTAATCTTTCAAACAATCCTGGTCTTTTGATGGAGGCAAGACAACCCACCATAGCAGAAACTGAATGACCTAAGTACACGCACTTGTCAGCTTTAAGCTCATCTAAAATGGCGAGAAGATCGTCTGCATAAGCAGAGAGTGAATCTGTATACCGATCGAAGTCGAAATGCTTCGGATCGACACTGCCAGAGAAGACCATATCGAATACGATGACCTTAAAATCAGGCAGCAGGTATGGCAGAATATGTTTCCACATAGACTGGTCGCCCCCAAAGCCGTGTGAGAGAACTAATATCCGCTCGCCAGAGCCGTTAACTGTCACGTTCAGAGCGTCTATCAGATTATGGGATTCTAACTTCACCATTTTTGGAGGCCAGGAGCTCAGTCCCTTCTAATCTTGGTGGCTAGGCAGATAACTCTAATCGATTAGTGTGTAGAGGTCTGGGATTCTGGCACAAATCTAATTCATAGACTCGCCCCGCAATCAACACACAACATATCAAGAAATTCTTTTCTGATTCAGCAGCTCCGGCAACTGCAAATTAGGGCTATACAGAACATCTACCTATCTATCCGCGCAGACATTTAAATAGTAAAGTTGTTATTACAGAGAGTGTATAGGTATTAATAAACGATCGGCTGAGGCTTAGATTTCTAGTTGGAGTGGGTGGGTGTATTCAAATGAGGTGGGTCTCATGTCTTAGATATTTTCGTTGACACGAGCAACGCATGGGGGATGTTTAATGAGGTGGCTAAGCTACGTAGGGGCACTTTACGCATACAGATTTATGACCATTGTTGTCGGTGAGTTCAATCATTAAATGCATAAAGGCGTTTTTCAAGAGAGCCAGGGTGAGAATCTGAGTGACATTCATGTGCAGATTTTTGTTATTGAATAATAATTAAAGAAATATACACATTACAATTGTTTCATTATAAATTGTTTACGCTTATGTGTATATACAGCCGTTAAGAGTTCGTGTTCTTCTTGGGAGGAAGGATTCAAAGGCATTTGATAGGAGCAAAAGTTTGTTTTCTTCGGGATCTTTATCTTCTGAGTAGATTGGTAATGAGTGAATGTGTATTAGTCGATAAAAATTAGTATAGTTGTGTATTATTGGTTAAGGGAATCGGTTAATTCGGAAGCAATCTTTTTTTACTAGTTATTTTTCTAGTCAGTTATTTTGGGTGGTTAGTTTTTAAATTTTTGGTTAATCCAGAACTTTGATCGATTTTCTGAGTATATGGGTTAACTTACCCCTAAAAATTTGGTCTGATTCAAGTCCATTTTTTAGTTACTTTTCCAGCCTGTTTTTCAGCTGTTAGCTTTTAAATTTCCAGTCAGTCCAGAACTTTGATCGATTGCCTGAGCATTTGGGTTAAGCTACCCCTGAAAATTTGATCGGATTCAAACCCATTTTTTTAACTGAAAAGAAAAACTCTGGAAAGAAGATTGCTCTCTAGTTAGCCTACTCCCTGATTAACTACTCTTTAATTGAATTATAATAAATTTTGACTTTGTTTTATATATTGATATTTAATGCATTTTTCTATGTAAAAATCAGAACCGTATATTCATATAAATCGCAAGAACATGAGTCAGTTAAACATGAGAACTTTTACAGAATTGTGAAATTGAGAAACCTAATCGAGAGACGCAAATAGTTTTTTTGGAATGGCATGGTTTAATGTTATAAACTTTTGACAAACGTTTGTGGCTATAATTTGGGTTTTACCTAGAGTGGATGATTGATGGGTCCATCGTTGTCCTTTTAATTAATTTTTTCACAAGATGAGAGGGGTGGGACATGAACATAGGCTGCTTTTGGAATTAAAATTTGTAGACGACTTTGCACTATCGTTTGGTTGATTGAATTAAAGGATAAGGCGGAGCGTATAACCACAAACAAGACTATCAATCATGACAATTGACTTTAGTTGCTTTCAATTTTTATTTTTTCTTCTAGATACATATAACGATGCGTGTTTAACTTTCCACATAATAAAGAGATGACATTGATTGCTAAAGTAACTCGTAGGGCTTGTATTGTATCCCTCGCATCCTTCCCACTTGAGTTGGAAAAGGATGTCTTCGTCTTATACATGGTTTTCACATGGGTGTCGTTTCCGAACTTTGAATTTTTGAATTGAAGGTTATTATGATAATTGTTTGTTTGGGATACGGCAATTATTGAAGAGTAGGGTATACACAAATCATGATATTTGTCCCACTTGGAACTTTTGGAATTGAAAGTTGTTGTCAGCTTTTAAGTGTTCTTTTGTGGAAGGATTTGAATGAAGTGGGATATAAATCATGTTAATTGATTTGGATTCGTCCAATTTCCACCCTTTTGGTGTTTGGTCATGTTATTTACTAATTGATTTGGATTTGTCCAATTTTCACATTTGGATTCGTCCAATTTTCACCCTTTTGGTGTTTGGTCATGTTATTTATTAATTGATTTGGATTTATCTAATTTTCACTCTTTTGGTGTTTGGTTATGTTATGTAGTGGGCTATTTGTCACATCTTTATATATTAATGTTTTGAATTTTTTTCTCTTTTCATAGTTAATTTTAGTTTTTAGGTGTTGTATTATCATTTTTTAGGGTTAAATAATTTATGGTCTATGATTTTTGGATGTAAATTATGTAATGAGTTTTGAAATGTTTAATGTTCAAGTGGACACTCCACCCACCGTCAATAAGACTTCACTCATTATCATGTTGTTTTAATAATACTTAATGATGGGTTGAGTGTCCATTGGAAACATGAGACCTTTCAAAAATCCTTACATAACTTACCCAAAAATAATTAATTTTAGTATTACCCACTAGTGAATAAAAAAATATGAATTTGAATGGTGACTATGAATTTCACTTGAGTAGATGCTTATTGCTTTGTAAGAAAAGATTAATTATTAACAAGATTTTTTTTTTTTGGTAAACTAGCTTAATTTCATTCTACCTTCTAATTTGTTTAATATCGAAAAGAATTAAAAATTAAATATAGACTCACTTATAAATTTCTTTTTAAGGTGAGTCAAAATGGATTTATTATATAAACTTTTTTGATTAAAAAGCTATAATTTGTTTTACTAATTTTAAAAGGAAAATAATATATATAGTGCTATATTAAAAAATATATTAACCAATTGTCACAAGGGTTTTGATAGTCCAAAGTATGATTCATTATTCAAAATCTTGTCCACAACATTTTGACCTTAATTTAGGGCCATACTTAGTCCTTCATAGGTTTAGAAACTTGGTGACCACATTAAGATTGATAAGTTTAAGAACTTCTTGCATCACATAAAGCCCAACACCAAATATCATCAAAAAAAAAATTATTAATTATTTTCTCCTTTGTCATCTAGTGTTCCTCAACCTTGAATTAGGTGGATAGCAAGGAAGCTTGAGTGATGCTATCTAATGTAGACAACTAATCTCACTTACCTACTCGTTAGACTCATGTCTTGATGATGGAGAACGTACATGAATTAGAAAGATTCGTTAAAAGCACTAAATTGATCAACATAGAGACAACCTAAATTCAATGGGCTAAACATGGATCTTTGTTCTGAAGTTTTAGAAACATTTAATCATACTTTGCATTAGAAACTTAGAATTTTCCATTAATTGAGAGAGTTCACCCATGAAATTTACCATTGGAGAATCAATCCTCGGTCGAATCATGCCTACTTTCTTGGCTAGAGGATCCTTAGAGACTTTTACATCTATAGTTTCATGTGTATTCCCTTCCTCTCTTTTTGGTGATGGAAGAGGATTTCAACCATGTTTGGAGAGACCCTGTTGCTTGCAACTATAGCTTGTGACCTATAGAATCACCTTCTTCAGCTACTCTCCCTCTAACTAAACCATGGAATCTTTTTTTCTCCATTTCCTCTTCATATCCCCTCAACGTAATTTCCGTAGCATGTGCCCATGATTGAAACACTAATGAGAATATAGTGGAACATTTCATAAACTATTATTTGAACCCTCTATCTACCACATTCTATGAAAATCCATTTTGTAAATCCTTCATTCATGATCATTTGCACTCGCTTCTTTGGAAGGTGTTCTTGTTCTAGGGTTTTAGGAGTACAATTTTGAAAAATACCCATCTTATCCATTGAATTTATTAAAATATTATTAGTATAGTAATGAAGTGGCATAAACATTTTTTGGACTTAGATGTAGATCTTATCTCGCATTGTTAATATTAAGCTTTAAGAACTATACCATGGTTTGAGCACCAAACATAGGTTTTTGATCGAACTAGGGGCTACTTTAAAGATTGCATCCTTATCTTCAACATTCTCAAATAGGAAGTTGTAAAACCCTCATTGGAGAGGGGGGATCCCTATCTTACCCTTTGTAGCCTTTTCCCACAAATAATTGATCCAAGAAACTAGGATGGATATGTGGGGTTTTGGACTGCTAAAATACCCAACCAAGGCCTTTTGGGACAACTCCTTTGCTCCATCTAGAATTCAATTTATTGGAAGAGATAATTGGAGTTATATAGTTGATGAAAAAAAAATTCATTTCATTTTATTGTTTTACAACAAACCCTAATGTTCCTCCACTTGTATGTTTTTGGAATACACAAAAATGAGATCAACATTATATGTATTTTATTAATATGATACCCTTATAAATAAATTACCTTTGAACTTTGGATTCATCTTCCAAGAGGTATTTTTGGAATCTTGATGACAGTTCCTATTCACTCGTCTTTACATATTCCTTCTAAACTGAATAAGCATAACACTAATGGATCAGGTTTCCAACATTCCCCTCCTTAATCTAAAGGGGTGCATGTGAGTCCAGGTAGAGAGTTGAAATGTGGAAGTTGACAACTGCCAGTGGTTAAATGTTCTCTATGAATCTAGTGATTTTGGGATGAGCACAAGCCAAACGGCTATCATAAGTTGATGTATTATACTAAATGGTGGGTTTTAAGGAAGACCATAAACTATAGAACTTGGCTGTAATGCTCAATGGTCCCTGAAAAATTTCCTAATTTAGCTAGAAGTTGATGTCTTCTCCTAATTGGATGTTCTCTGAAATGGTGGTTTAAAGATCATCACAAACTGTTGTCTAACAAATTTTGTAAGTCTTCTACTAAATAGTGGTTTAAGGAGGACCACAAACCAAATGATTTTGATGGAATATGGCTTTGACTCTGCCTCATAGAACTTCGAAACTTGAAGCCTAACTATCAATCACTTATATTATCCTCCCTTTTCAAGTACAAGGTGAGGAGAAAGATGTGTTAATATAAAAGAATGAATTCTTATGATTTGTAAATTGTCATGTATATTCCACTGGAAAAAATTTCAGAATGGATCTAATAAAATACTGAAATATTTACTGTGAAGGTTAATTTCCTTTAGATCTCAAATTCTTTCATAATTGGTTTTCTTCTTAAAATGTATGAAATAGATGAAATGTGAAAAATTGGAGAACATAAATAAGTACTCACACACCATCCACAAATAAACACAAGATATAAGTAGGGAAACCCAATACGGGATAACCCAAACTAGAAGGTGAGCTCTCTCTCTCTCTCTCTCTCTCTCTCTCTCTCTCTCTCTCTCTCTCTCTCTCTTATTCAAATGCTTGAGTACAAAGAAAGAGGCACTCTCGAAAGAGTTTCCTAGGACACCGTGCTCTGTATGGATGCTACAAAATATCTCATACTCTATTATTCTCTCATAATACCACTCCTAGGTGTTATTCTCAACTTTGGAACATATACAATGTTAAAGAATGGAACCTTTCTACTCCTAGTGGCCTAATAATTAACATTGATCAATAGCCATCTAGGGTAGGGTTCTAACTACCTCAACCCTCAATTGTGATAATGTTTTGAACCTTCTAGAATATTATTTAAATTACATACTTGTCTAGCCACATGCGCGTGAGTAATGGGGGCTTATATGGCATCCACTTTTGTCATGGTGATCAACATGATAGGCCAACTTGCTAGAGGCATGAATTTTTCATATGATCTTTGATTTTTGCATCACTGGAAACACTTCAATGTGTATAATAACATCAAGGGTTCCAAGCTATATCTAGGAAAGTTTTGACCCCAAAAAATGTTGTTTGATGCCTCAAAATGGATCTCGAAAGTTTTAAACCGTGATTTTCCAAACTAGGACCTGCCATTAAAATGACCCTGCAAGCTTATTCCTACAATGTTTTTCCACTCTAAAAGAATCTAGATATATGAAACATAATATGATGATCCAATGCTGATCATACCTCCTCATTTAGCAAGGCTTTTGGTCCCTAAAAAGTTTATTGAATGAGTTGAATAAATGTTTCCTCTAAATTTTCCTTGCAGTACCACTTTGCTTTTTATCAAAGTTGTCCTTTCAACCCAATTTGCCAAAGGTCCTGCTACCTTTGTCTTGTACTTCCAGATTGTGTCTACAAAACTATGTCCTCTGCCAACATTTCCTTAGCATATGGTGCTAAGTACTCTATGGAAGATAGGACTTCCTCATCCCCCCGATCCAACGTGGACGACTAGTAGAGTTTGAGACTCTCCATATTTACTATTGAGTAAATGTGCATGTATGGGGGTAGACTGAGTGTATAGGTGTTATCTCCCACCTTGTCCAATATATTGAAAGGTCCATACCACAAATCCTTTTTTCATACTAGGACCATGTATTCTTTCCTTGTTCAAATGTAACCAAACTTTGTCTCCCACTTTTAATGACTTATTGGTTGTGTGTTAATCAAGTTTGTCCTTGTATTTTTCCTGTGACTTCTTCAATGTCTATTGTACTTGAAAATGGATTTTCTTTATCTTCTAAACAATTTTTTCTACTCTCAATGCATCTCTTGTGAGGACCTCCCTCACTCCTCCTTGTTGTACCTATACAACATCCAAGGGTGAAGGTGGAAATTATACAAAGAAAGTTTCAAAAGGTGACTTACCAGTAGAATTATGGATTTCTATATTATAAGAGTGTTTCATGTAGATCAAACTTGCATCCCAGTTATTCAAATGCTTCTAATTCAAATCCATCAAAAGACGCCCCAAAGTCATGTTGACTACTTATGTCTACCCATTTTCCTGTGGATGGAATGTTGTATATTTCTTCAACTTAGAGTACATATTCTCCCACAATATAGTCAAAAATGTATTGGAAATCTAGGATCCTTGTCTAATATGATGCTCCTTGGTATCCCAAAGTACACCGAGACCTATTCAAAGAAAATGTTTATTGTTTCTTTTCCTTTGGTTGTCTTTTTACGAGGAATGATATTTAACATCTTGCTAAAAATGTCAGCTGCCACAAATATATAGTAATGCCCCTTCCTGTTTGTTAGTAAGCCTCATGCAAAATCCATTGAAATTATTTCACAGGGTCAAGTGGGTACAGGTAAGGGATGGTATAAACCTTTCTTCCTATTATAGACAATGTTGGTACAACAAAGTATACATCCTCTAATATATCATGCTGCATATTCTTACAATCTAGACCAGTACACATACCTTTGTAAGTTGGCATTTGTATTCCCAACACCAAAATTTCCAGCAACCTTGGAGGTCTGAGCCTCTCTAATAAGAAACGATTTATCATCTCTAAGGACACGAAGCTTGTCCATCTTGTAGAGTAGCTAATTTATGGAAATCATATTCATCCTTGTCATCACCTTATTCTATATGAATTTGGCATTGTATCTATTGAAAAACCTCCTTGAAGTCCTCATCTTTTGTGTATGCCTCTTTGTATGAATCATGGTTGCAGGGCTCCATGTGAATCAAAGTTCTAGAAGTTGTAATCTTGGATGTGGGTGGCCTTGAAAGAATGTCTACCCACCTGCTTGTGTTTCCATTCTTATACTTGATGAATAAATGGAACTGTTATAAAAACCCCATCCACTTTTAATGTTTGGTTGGTTTTAGATGAATTTGGGCCTACAAATATTGTAGTGGTCAATGATTTGTGTGGATGATGGTATACTTTCACATTAGATAGCCCTTCCACTTCTCGATATCTTGAAATAGGACATAAAGTTCATTATCATAGGCAAGGTAATTAATGACTTCCCCATGAAATATTTCAAAATGATAGCATACATTCCTTCCTCCTTGCCTCAAAATCACTCCCATGGCATACCCACTTGCATTTGTATCCATTTTGAAAGGATTTTTCAATTTTGGTATTGTAAGAACTCATGCTTGATTGATATTTCATTTTAGCCCATCAAAATCCTTATACCTATTATTACCCCACTAGAAACTCTTACCACTCACTTTTATGGTGTGGAGTGGTGCAGATACCATTGAAAATGAGTCTATGAACTTACACAAGTATTGGGTTTCCCCAAAAATGATCCTAACTTTAGTGACATTTGTAGGGAGTAACCATTTAATGATGGCCTCTATATTTTCAAGATCTATCTTAATATCCCCTCCAGTGTTCACATACCCGAAATACACCAAAGGTTGCTGAGAAAAAACACATTTCTTGAGGTTAGCTAGAAGTTGGTGCTTGTTTAGAGTCTCTAAAAACTGCATGAGATGCAGAAGTTGATCCATAAAGGTTGCACTATAAACTATTATATTATCTAAATAGACTATAACAAATGAATTTATATATGGGAATAATACATCATTCATCAATGTCATAAATTTAGTTGGCACATTACATAAACCAAATGGCATGAACAACCATTCATACAAAAGTTTCCTTGTCTTGAAGGCATTCTTCCAAGTGTATCCTTCCTTGACACATACTTGGTGATATCTCGATTTGAGATCTAAATTGGTGAACTTTTTTGCATCCACAATTGATCTAATGGGTCATTTATCCTGGGAAGAGGGTACCTATTTTTTAGTGTAATATTGTTCAATTCTCTATAGTCGATACACATTCACCAGGTCCCATCCTTATTTGGTTCAATTATGATAGGTGACCCACAAGGTGAGGTTCTTGGTTGAATCACAACCTCCTTCCACAGTTGTTGCAACAACTTCTTCACTTCTTTTTCTTCCATAATGAATATACAAACCAATATTCAACAATGGGGAGTTTGGCAATAATTGTATTTCATGCTCTACTTCCCTCTCGGTTGGTATCCTTTTAGGCTCTTGAAACACTCCTATGTATTATTATAGTGAATCCTCCAACTGATGTTTCTACTCTTTAGTACAACCCTCCAAGAATTCCTTTACTCTTATCGACTCATCCTTAGTTTGATTTTCTCTTAAGAGAAGTAAAATTCACATTTCTTACTATAACTAATAAACTTCTTTACTTGGTTGGCATTTACCAGTGAGATCTTTGACTTTCCTTTATGGACATTGATGATGCAGGACTTTCCATCCTTTATTATTCAATACTTTTTGGTTCTCTGCATGAAGATTTCATCCCTCATATACATGTATGGGCTTCCAAAACCTACTACACATACATCAAAGGGTACTATACCCAATTCAACTTCATTAATAAAATCAACAGTCACAAAAAATTTAATCTTACACTATTTCATTACCTTGATATATGCATATTTGTTTACCCATATGAATGGATATGGGATAGGATGATTGTGAACCTCCAATCCAAGCTTGTTGACTAGATCCATTGCTATGAGATTATCCTATGAACCAAAATAGAACCAAGCATATATATTTGTCTTATTGACCTAGATATTGTTGTGAAAGAGTTTGGTCATATGCTTCTCTTACTGTTGATGAAGGACACTAAAAATCACCTCCTTATACATTGATGTGAAAAAAATATTCTCATCTACATCAGATATTATTTCAACATGATTGCTTGAATATGTGGCTAGAAGATTAATTTTCTTTCATCCTTATTGTGGTTCTTCAAGTTAAACTCTCAATGTAGTTTCCAAGAATTTTCCTCCATCTTCCCATCAATATTGAAATGGTTACAATGGTTTCTAGGATCCTTGCACTGATTTGAAATGGATATAATATTCTTATCCTTTCCCCATTTCCACTTCTTCTTCCCCTCCTTAGAATCTTCCTGGTGTTGTTTATTCTTGGAACTGTTTGGATGACCTCTCTTGTGGCATATATTTTGCAGATATTGTACCTATACACATGCCTTTTCCTCTATCTGTGGCTTGAAAAGTATCACTTCCTTTCGTAGATGGCTATGTAGAACCCCTAGATGCTCAAGGAGTACAGCTGGGATATTCAGAGAGATAGCCAACATGATGGCTATATTTCTAAACTAAGTTCTTTACTCTTGCACACTTTTCCCTTGCATCTATCTGAAGTAGTGCCATCGGATCCATTCGTCATCTACATACATGAAATAATAGAATTGGGACTTGACGATGGTTTTAAGTCCCCCCACCTAGTTACTAACATATCACCCTCTAGCCTAAGTGTTTCTATATGGATTCCCCACTAGGTTAAAACATGTCCGTTTAACTTCAATCTCGAAAATGATATCTTTTGTTCTTCATCTATATGGTGAATGACAAAATAAAATTCTAGTTGTTGCAACCAATGATTATGTTTTAATGCATAAATATCACCTTGGTATGGATTTATGTCCACTTTTTCTTACATATTGAATAAACATTATGAAGGGTTTATGGTACTCGAGCTTGGATAATATTTCTTGGCTTCTTTCCACGACTCATTTTTCAAGTGTTCATTATCCGCTCGTTTCCCATATGATCCAATCTCTGAGTTTGAGTCTCCAACTTCTCTTAACGGTATAATATTGATTGGAAGAGATTCCATAAGGAGGGACATATTGTGAGATATGTCAACAAATTTCTCTTCCAACCTCGCAAATCTCTCCTTTGCTAGATCTCAAGGGTTGTTATGAATAGACTCATTGACCATGGATATGGTTTTGTGACTTTATTATTAAAGTGATTCCTATATCCCTATAAATTTTCACAAATACCCAAATAAAACCTTTCTATGATACTAATATGATCTGTAAATTTCCCTATATATTCCACTATAGAGTTCATCACAACAAATCTGATAAAATACAAATACATTTACTGTGAAGGTTAATTTCATTTTGATATTAGATTCATTAATTATTGGTTTTTTTCTTAAAATGTATGAAATAGCTAAAATGTGGAAAATAGAGAACATAAATAAAGACTCACACACCATCTAGAAATAAACACAAGATATAACCTCAGAAACCCAATATGGGAGATAACCTAGCAAGAAGGTGAGGCTTCTCTACTCTCTTTTCTTCAAAATGCAAGTACAAAGAAAGAGGCACTCTCAGTGGAGTTGCTTTTGACATTGTGGCCTCTATGGATACTACAAAATCGCTCATCTATTATGTTCTCAAAATACAACTCCTAGGTGCTCTACTCAACGATGGAACAAATACAATGCTAAAGAATGAAACCCCTTCTCCTCCTAGCGGCCTAGTATTTAACATCGCTCGATATCGATATAGGGTAGGGTTTTGTTATGACCTAAGAGGGACATATATGGGGTTAAATGTATATTGTATGACCCCAATGAGAGGAATATATGGGGATAAATGTAAATGTAATGTTTAATTGTTTATGTAATAGGGTAAACCTAATAGTAAAGGGACCTCATGTGTAGTTTGTGAATAGGTATATATAGAGATCATGTATTCATTACTAAGGAGATGAATTGTGATGTATGAATGTATTTGGTTATTTGGAGGAGGTTATCCTATTATTTAAGGAATTATTATATGAATCATCCATGCTATCTATATTTGATTTATTTTCCATGCTCACATTTCTATATTGGTGTGTAGTTCTGGTTTATTGTGATATTTTGTGTATTTGGATCATTACATTGTGTATCAGAGCATTGATCCTAGGGTTTTGCTTCTTCAAATGATTCATCTTCTAATTTTCACTATTTAATTTTTTTATGATATGTTTCAGACAACGAAACTTGAATGTTATCTACAAGAGATATCGACGTATCTATTCTACAAATTTTAACTTCTAGGTCATTAGACTTTCATAGTCATACCCTATGAAAGATAGGGTTTTTGACTAGTCCTATAACTTGTCTGAAACATGTGTTCCGGGTAAAAAAATAATACATTCTTTAGTGAGGATCCAAATCGAGTGACACCATTTTCATTTGAAAAAGGAAAGTCCATAGTATTTTTAGTTCAATTTTTCGAATCAGGGTTTCAAAGGTAAGTTCACTTAAAACTATTATAGATTTTGATTGGGATGTCTGATTGAGATAATTCAAAATCCATTGGAATACTCTATTATATGAGTGATATATGTATATCATAATTTCATCCAAATTATTCAAATACTTTTGATTGTAACCCCTAAAAATTTAGACCAAAGTCTCGTTGACTACTTATGCTTTTCCATTTCTCTATGGATGGAGTTGTATATCTCTTCAACTTTCTGTCCATATTCTCCCACAAAGTAGTCCAAAATGCACTGATAAATATGATATCCATGTCTAATATGATGCTCCTTGGTATCTGAAAGTGAACCCATACCTATTCAAAGAACATGTTTGCTTCTTCTTGTCCTTTGATGGTCTTTCTACAAGCCATGAGAATGCACATCTTGGTGAACATGTCAACTACCAAAAATAGATAGTCATGTCATTTCTTGGATATTGGTAAACCTCCCAAAAAATACATGGAAATTAATACCCAAGGTCGAGTATGTATAGATAAGGAATGGTATAGACCTTGATTCATGTTACAAGGCTTGTTGATACAACAAAATATACATCATCTAATATATTTTCCTATATATTCTTGCATTCTTGGATAGTACACATAACTCTATAAGTTGGCAACTGTCTTCGCAACACAACAAAATTCCTACAACTTTGGAGGTGTGATCCTCTCTGATAAGTTGTTGTCGTTCACCTTTAGGGACATGGAGCTTGTCGAGCTTGTAGAGTAACCCATTATAGAAATGATAGTCAGCCTTTTTGTCACCTTATTGTATATGGATTTGGATATGTAGCTTTTGAAACACCTTGTAACGAACCCCAAATTTCACTGAAAAAAAATAAAAATTGATCAGGAAACTAAAGTCTATAATTCAACAAAAATATTTGTCACACAAGAAAATATTCCTTATATATCTTAGTCAATGTTTGTGTACACAAGAGTTTTTACTTTGTTGGAATATCCATTATAAAAGTCTGTCGGAGGTTTAATGTCCAACAAAATATTACTATTATTATCTGTTTAAATTAAATCATAGTGTTTTCATTAGATTAAATCATAATCTAATTTACCATGCTACTATACTTAAAGTCATACATTTAAATGTATTGTTAAAAATTAGTAACTATGACTATCGAAGTCCATAGTATAAATACTAGGGTTACATCATATCGTTGCTATCCATATTATTTGAATTTCATAAACTATGTTACAAGTCATGTAGTAAATTTATAGCCATAAAGTTATAACCCTAGCGGACTAGGAGACATAACTGTCATAGTCTAGAACCCATGCGCTAGGGATAAATAACATATCCATACCATAACACCTTTCCATATTATAACGATCTATGTTTGAAATACTCTTCCATAGTATAGGGATCTATGTTTTAATATAGCACACGATATACACACTACACATAAGGTTATAAACCAATACACATGTTAACACTATCCACTTGATCCTATTACACATATATAACACATCATTTAAGTGGATTGTAATCATATTGAGGTGGATTCCAGTGTTACAAAATAATTTCATCTGGAGTCGTATGTGTTCTTTGATTTGGTACCTAAGTCTGTAATTTTTCCCTGTCCCTCTCCTTTTCCCAGGCCAGATCTAAAGTTTTTCCCCTTTCATCTTGTAAATAGTTTTTTTTTCCCTTGTTCATTTGTGTGCCCTAGTTTCCCTTAATGTCCTACCCAAAAAGAGTCTTGACCTGAAGCCCCTCTATTTTCCCTAAAGGCGAACACTCATCTCCTTTTGATGCAATCACTAGTCTCTCAGTTTCCCCAGCCGACAACAAAATTGTCCAGGTCCTTGCTCACGTAGGCCATGGCCTGGAGAAAAAACAACAAGTTTATTAATAGTCCATTTCGGGTTCGAAGCACAAGCAATAGGCAATTTTAATCTTTTAGCAGGGGAGATTCCAGGAGCAGTTTGAATCAGTGGCTCACGGGAATTCGAAAGGTCAAATTCGCACAAAGTATAGCGCCGGAGTAGAAGGTACAAAGTCTGGAGGCTTGGAGTGAGCATAATTCATTGATCTTGAGGGGGATAGGTGGCATCCGATCCAAGTGTTCGGGGAAATGAGATGGATTTTTGAAATGAGAAAAGTTCCCAAGTTTCGAAGTGTTATAGGTTCTAAAGTCTCAAAGCACATAATTCCGAAAGTGCCAAAGTGGCTGAAGTCCCAAAGTGTCGAAGTTGTCGAAGTGGTCAAAGTCACGAAGTGCCAAAGATACCAAAGTGGTCGAACTCTCGAAGTGTCGAAGTGGCCGAACTCTCGAAGTTCCGAAGTGGCCAAAATCCCAAAGTGTCGAAGTGTCGAAGTGGCCGAGGTGCCTGAAGTGTCAAAGTGGCTGAAGGCTTGAAATGAATCTGATTCATTGATCAACAATAACCACGTGTCGAAAGATTCATAGCTCTGGGTAAAAGAACATAAGGTAAGCAAGATTTCAGTTTTGATTTTCCCATATCCTGGAGACCCAAAGTGGATCTCGGTCGTCCAAATCCAAGAGCCATGTGTCGGCATATCCCTAGCTTCGACGAATTTTCTTGGGAAATTAAAGTTTCACTATTGAGAATTATGAAGCCCGGAGCCACAAAGGGATCTCATCCGTCAATCTCAAGAGGGCCACACATCATCATATCTATGACTATGGGTAAAAGCAGCTGAAGGCAAAGGAAGTTTGAGATTTCATTTTCCTCGAGTCTCGAGACCTGAAGTAATTCTCGACCATTCGATTCAAGAAGACATGTGTCATCAGATTGCCAGCTCCGGGTAAAAGCACATAGAGGATCCAAAGGAAAAGGAGCTATCACCCGAGCCCTAGAGCACCAAGTTCGTGGTAGTCGTCGAGACAGACATGTGGCATCCGTCTAGCGCTAATACATTGCACTCATTTCAAGAGTTTTAGACATGATTTCTGGTTATTTTCAATTGACACATGCCACCTCTTCGTCTGTGACATATCAACATGGTGACGTCAAGCCTCCACATCAGATCATCCTCCAAGAGTTGTTATTGTTCAGCACCAAAAGTAGTACCCGATCCCAAGGCACACTTTTCGTAGTTCCTAAAGTTGGTGGGAGATTAAGCTTGGCAGTGGTGCTAAATCTAGTGGGTGCACTTAGATTGCAGGTTAGGACCAGACCAATGGCCACAGTCCATTGCGGGGGTGCAACATGCTCGGTTGATATTTTTCTTGAGCGGTACCGCAATGGAAACCATGGTATGGAGAAAATTCTATGTGGCAAAATGTGATGGATTGCGTGCCCAAAAGAGGTCTGAATCAAAACTGATTTTGACGGCCCCGCAATCTTGTGTTTATATGGCGAGAGAAGTGCATAGCCGGCCCCTGAACATTAGGTCTCATTCAATCCCCGAGGAGGCCGTTAATGAAAATAGTGTTGGTGGTTGAAACCTCGGCTCACCCCATAAATGGAAGTCATGAAGGGTCCAGCCGTGGGGACTGAACTGTCAGCTTGTGGTACCCATGTGGATAGATTTCCCTACAAAAACTATGCAGATATGAGCTCGCTTCTGACAGAGGGATTCACGTTCAATCTGACAGAAGAAGCCACCGATGCAAAGCTTTGATTGTAGTGGCCAGGTCACACTTCTGGTAGTGGCGAATTGTTCTGAGTATAAATAATTAGTTTTGATATTTTGTTAAGGTCATCAACTGGTGGAGCAGAGATCCCTATTTTGTAATATTTTGATGCCAGAACTGTTCTTTGGTTATGTACCAAATTTGGTACTTTCATGTTAATAGAAGTTAGCTTCTTTTCATCTCTCTGTAAAAAACTGTGCTAAAACACTCGAGCACGGAGGATTCAGTCGAGGGTTTTTATGTTGTCGTAATGTAGGTTTGAATACAGTGGTATCGTGACCAGTTTCAGTCAGCTCCCTTTTTACCTTTTTCCCTCTTACACTGAATGTCTCGGGCATGGAGGATCCAATCGAGTTGTTGTAGATGGATTGTTATGTAGGTTTCATCATTGTGTTGTTGTGACTATGTTGTTTGTTCATATTTCAGTGTCTAAAGGTTGAACTCAAGAGTGATCTTGCGTTTGAGTTTTTCTTCTCCAATCTGCTTGAAAGCCTAATGCTAATATCAATCTTGTTCACCTTTCTCACTAAGTCTTCCCTCTGCTCAGACTTAAACTCAATTCACTGACTGAAGTTAATGTGGCCCTCACTTTCCTATGCATTTATTTTCCAGTTCTGTGTTGAACACCATTCATATATTGAGTTTTGTCCATTGAACTCCACTCATATAAAACCAACATCCACCAAAAAATATGATGGGTAATGGGATTATCCTCCTGCAATTTGAGGGTTACTCTCAATGCTAACATTATTGGCGTCATTGCCAAGGAACGAATTGAATACATTTCCCTGGGATAGAACAACAAAGAAGTTTTGATTCTGAAGGTGCATCAGATATCAATGCCATTGAAGATTGCAACTTCCACCTGACAACTCCACTAGTTCAGTTGTGGCTCTGAAAGGCAAACACGTGAGGTCTATTCCACAACTGCCTCTAGAGACACCTGAAGATGACCTAGGGAAAATTATCAAAAAAGGGAAAACCCCTAAAGAGGGGGTTGCGATTGCTGTAGCAGGTGATTTCTGGTGAGTTACATGATCCTTTTTTTAAAGATCCAGTAGTTGCATCTAATTCTCCTATTATACCGTCTCTTGGAGTTTCAATAACTTTAAAGTTTGGGACTGTTCCTATTGATTTATCCCCTCCTAGTCTTGGTTTGGAAAGAGAAATATTTGACACCCCTATTTACCCTGAAGTTGTATAATGGTTTAGACCCAGGACCTCAGAACATTTTCCCACTACGGGATTTACCACTCCTCCCCCTATTAGAGTTGCTGCATTAGAAGAAAGGGGAACCTATGTTCCCTCAAGCCCCATATATTTATCTCCAAATCCTCAGTTGTTTCCCCTTTCTCCCAGAAACATAGTTCCAGTTTCCCCTGTTCAAACCCCATATCCCCCTGGTTCTCCTCTAGTTCACATCCCAATGGTGGGTGCTAATCCTCCTAGGAATAGGATGGCTGAGATATTGGCTGCTAGATACACCCCTATGGTTTTACCTCAGTCTATGAATTCTCTCCCAACCACAGACTACGTTAAGTACATGCCCTAGTTCATAGGGGAGGGTGACGTGACTGCAGAAGAGTACCTTTCATCCTTTTATAGATTTGCAAAGATTTAGGTCATCGAAAATGAAGATGTGTGGATGAGAGTTTTTGTAACGACCCTCCTAGCTAAGGACATCTAAACGGTCAACCGGTGAATTTTTTTTATTTTTTATTGTAGATTAAGTGTGTGCGCGTGTAGAAGAAACAACCCCCTCGACTCTATGCCAACGCTCGAACCAACAAGACGCAAGTAAGACGAACACAATCAAGACGACCCGACATATCATAGAGACAACAAGAAGCACACGCCCCCGAACAGGAGGCGGAAACTAACGGCTCGGGGCAGAGATAGGCACTAGGGGTTGGGTACAGTACTGTCACAGAAGGACGGATCCGTCAGTAGAGTCGCAGTAGTGGAACTGTGCCTTTAAAGAGCCCGAGACTACTGATACGGCTCAGAATGTGTCGCAAGAGTGGAACTGTGCCTTTAAACAGCCCGAGACTCTTGATACGGCACTAGATTCCTTCCACCAGATCACACATAGGCATACATACTAAGCTGCAAGAGGAGTCTATATCCCACCCGACACGACAGACTCCACAATCTCAAACCACCAAGTACTTACCAGACCAGGGACAACAATAAGCACGGCGCAAGCATTTTTCTAACAAAGGTCATAATGAGCAACGACGTCTACACCCCAAAGGTATACCCCCGATGTTACCTTCTCCTCATCAACTTGCCCCTTCTACCCGTTATTTACCAGACATTCTAAAACCTAACACCATAGCAATGCAAATTAGACATGTCATCAACACTTCAATTAAACGAAGATCATCCTTGCACATTTAACTCCATCATGAATATTTCAAGTAAGCAATTATTAATATTGCGTTTGGCCTCATTATTAACCTGCTAAGTAAACAAGTATTAATCTTGTGATTTATCTAGTGTTACCATGGCAACTAAGAAAATATTAATATTACAGTGAAGCATTTATCTTTAGCACTGTCAAGTAACCACATTATACCTACAATTTAACCAAGTACCAACGTGGCACTTTAACCCATATTAAGGTTTCGAATCAACACATTATTGCCCCGGCACATTTAAC
>ML780216.1:486868-512140 GCA_009831015.1 Picea engelmannii | reverse complement strand
CAAATCAAATCAACATCATAATAAACATATCAACCCAAAAGCACACTCCCTGACTCAGTCCGGAGTCCAAGGGGGTCTACCGATGCCTCCGCATCCTGAAGGTCACAAACCTGCACACTCAATAAACTGAGTCAATAGCACCCTTTCTATATGAATAGTAACACATCATATCATCTGTCAATCACATCATAATCAAATATATAAGGTCCAACATCAAAAAGGGTCCAGATCACTTGCGAGCAAGTGTCCTCAAAGAATAAGTGTCCTCAGTGCGCCAGAGCGGGATGTTACAGTTTTTGTATAGAGCCTTGATGGTGATGTCGGGGATTGGTTTAAGAACTTTACTCCTAGATCTATTGATGGGATTTCTCCTCTGGATGATTCGTTCTTGAGACATTGGGGGAATAAAACATATCTCCTTTATTATGTTACAGAATTTGGGGCACTTAAGAGAGAAGAGGGGGAAGTTGTTTTAGACTTCTCAAAGGGATTTAATAAGATGTATAAAAATATTCCCACTAAAATTAAGCCTACAGAAACCTCTGCGAAGATGACTTATGTTAATGCTTTTGACTCTGATTTTTGCCTCCTGTTGAGAGAAAGAAGAGACACCTCCTTGGCTCATATGCAAGATGGATCCCTTGAAATAGAATCCAATATATTGGCAGTTGACAATATTAGGAGTAAGGCTGATAGAGATAGAAGAAAGGGTATGTCTAAAGCCTCGACTTCTAGTTCCTCTTCTTATCCCCCTCGAATGCACGAAGTAACCAAGATACTCAAATCACTTTCTGCTAAAATGGAAAGGATGGAATTGGAAGGAAAGAAGATCTATAGGAATCCTCAAAATGATGATAATAGGGGTATTTTCAAAAGGCCAAACAATGCTCCTTAGATCATCCAAAGATACCAAAGAAACAGGGACAAAGATGATTAGATAATTCAATCTCCTCTCCAAAATAACCTTGTTACTGATGAAGAAGGAGAGGAAGAAGAGCTTGATCCTGAAATCCATTATCTTGGAGACACCTCCTCATTTCCTGATTTAACCCAAGATGCATACGAGGAGTCTCTCATGGATAGTCAACAAAATGAGTTGAGTAAAGGGGAAAGGATCGACAACAATCCAAATAGATATAACCTCAGGTCCAAGAAGAAATAATGAAAGCCTGACATTCCTGATCAACCCGTTAGAATCGAAAAACTGGCTAAAAATATGGTAGATGGCATTAAAGAAAAGGAGGAAAACCCCTCGGTCAAAGGCTCCATCCCAGAAGTGAAGGAGGTTTTGAAGCCTCCCTCCTCTTTTATATTTGATCATGAAATTCAAAATATTAGGATCCTTGTGCCTCTTCCAATGTTAGTCCAGCATGAGGGTTTCAAAAAAATTGTTTCAAAAATGTTGCATCCCGAACCTTCATCTCATTCCACTAACTCATTCAACTACCAAGATGAAAAGTCAGTTGTCATACTAGGACCTTTGGTAGAGGATAAAGTTGACTCCTCCCCTCCTTTCTATACATTGCTAAATAGTCATGATAAAGTGTTGCAAAAATTCTTAATGGATTGAGGGGCATCTCACAATCTCATGCCAAAAAATTTCATGGATGAGCTTGGGTTGGAGGTTACAAAATCCTACCATGACTTGTATTCATTCAAATCTAGGAAGATGAAATGACTCAAGGTTATTAAGGATCTGGCGGTCTCCTTGTTTCAATTGCCAATGAAAAGTGTGGTCATGGACATAGTGGTAGTTGATGTCCCCCCTAATTTCGGGATGATCTTGTCAAGATCATGGATCAAAAGACTAGGGGGAACTTTGCATATCGATCTGTCGTATGCCACCATCCCTGTATTTGAAGGGGAACATGGAAGGCTTTATAGAGAAGTGCAAATTGCCTGTGTTATCAATGATGAATCAAATCCCATCAACCACCCCATTTTCTCAGTCAATACTGATTTAGGAACCAATATTTTGCAGCTCTCTGATGTTCCTCAACCACCTTATGAAATTAGAAAGAAACCTATTACCTTTTGAAAAGAGCCCCTCCCCTAGACCTATGTGTGGAAAATGTTTTTTTATGTAGCCTCTTCTAGGGAAGGTGTTGGTGCTGGAGTGGTTTTTATTTCCCCCACTGAAGAGACCATATGTCTATCCTGGAAGTTGGATTTTGAAATAACAAACAACATGGAAGAATATGAATCTCTTGTCTTGGGTTTGAGAGCTGCCAAGGACATGAAAATTGGTGATCTAGTAGTGTTTGAAGACACTGAGCTGACTGTCAATCAAGTCAAAAATATGTATCAGGATAAGCACCCAAGGTTAAGGGCCTATAGAAATGAGGTATGGGATATGATTGAAAGTTTCTTCTCATCTTTTAATATTTCATTTGTTCCAAGGGAGGAGAACTCTGTGGAAGATTCCTTGGCGGTCTTAGAAAGTAATTTTAAGGTCCCTTTTCCCCTAAAACTCAAGTATGAGGTAGAGATAAAATGCAGACCCTCTATTCCTAACAATGTCAAACATTGGAAGGTATTTGAGGATGATATTGAGATAAAAAATTTCCTTGAGACTGTGGATGAATTTTTTGATATACATATCGACCTAGATAAGGATTATGAAGAAATCCCTCATGCTGATATTTTTATGAATAAGATTTATAACCATCATATTGTTCAGTTTCCTAGCAACCATATTCCAAAGGGGCTTGTCCCTTTGGAGAGATTGTTTAACATAACTGATGTTGTTGTAAAGTCTAAAGGATCAACTGAAGAGGCTGATGTGACTTAATGCAATCTAGGAATGAAGGAGGATCCCAAATGGGTCAAATTGTCTAACAACTTGTCAAAAGAACAAATGGCTGAGTATGTTAGACTCTTGAAGGAGTTTGATGATGTATTTTATTGGACATATGAGGATTTGAGAACATATTGTTGGATTACTGAGAGGGGGGGTGAATCAATAATAGAGTAATTTAATCCTTTTTAACCATATAAACGAAGTGTTATATCAATGTAGCATTATCATCCAATAACTCCAGAGTAAATAAGCAGTGAACAAATGAAAAATCATACACATACAGAGTAAACCAGAGTTTTACGTGGAAACCCAAAGCGGGAGAAAAACACATAATTCTTTTTCTTATATGTCTAGAAGAATTACATTCATTGGAAGCACCAACTTCCTTTGTCTTCCAGCCGCAACTCGAAGGAGGCTCCAACCCCCTAGCTTCTGAGTCTACAACCCGAGGTAAGCTCCAACGCCCCAATTATCTGGCTACAACCAGAAGGAGGTTGCAACCCCATATGTTCTTCGACTACAACAAGAAGGTGGATACAACCACATTTCCTTGCCCCGTCCAACCACCCTGAAGTATAAGTAGAATTATGGAACCACTGTCACACTATCATTGTGAGAGATACTATTGTAAACTTGTACCAATCAACCTATACCAAACAACCTATACCAATAACCTGAACCATGCATCAACCATGCATCAACATGTACCTCAACCTATAATCAACCTGTACCATAAACAAGTGCATCAACCATGCACCAACCTGTACCTCAACCTGTACCATGAACAAGTTCATCAACCATGCACCAAACCTGTACAAATAATGTGTCACAACACCATGTCACAACAACTTGTCCAAACAACCTATCACAACAACCTATCTCATCAATTTTATCAACCAAATAAGATATAATCCCCAAGACAACTCTAAAATATGTGCATCAACCAAGTAGAACACAACAACTCATAATCATCACCAAGATCAATAGCTGCTTCTAATAATACAAACATGCTACATCATCCATAAACCATGTGTCAACACTATTACTAAAAAGTTCCTCCAACCATGTACCAAGTATGTACCAATCATGTATCAACTACTTATCAACTATGAATCATCAATATGTGCCAACATCATCAACTATACACCTCATCGATGTGCCAACTCATCAACTACTTGTCTCAACCATGTACCCGACATGTACCTCAACCAAAATCCCTCATCAATTTCATCATCCAAATTTGATTTGTAACTTTGTAATAGACCTGGTGTATATGATCACATTCCTACAAACCTTCTTTAACTTTAACAACAAGAGACTAGCATTTTCATCAAACTTGTGTTTAGTCTCACATGCCTAGTTTTCGATTAGTCAACAACCCTAACTTCGAATAATCATAAATTTGTACCTGTAATGAATAAAGATCTGAAACTGATATGAAATGTTCTTCAATGTGTTTTATGCAATTACTCCAGGTTTCACTACTTGGAACCTCTCATAAAAATATTTATAGCAAAAATGGCATACCTTGCTGAATTCTGGCTTATTCTAGAGAGAGACCTTGTAGAGCATGCCGCACATGGAATGTTTATTGAATCGATATTAAACTGTTACAAAACATACTAAATATTGTACTCTAACCAACACATCTGGTATTACTCAATTTGGATCTGTTATGAAGATGTTGTGACTTTTTTACCCGAAACACATGTTTTAGACTAGTTTCAGGACTAGCCACAAGCCCTATTTTCCATGGAGTGTAACTCCAAAAATACAACGACCCACAAGCTGAATTTTTTACCAGAAATACTTGGATATGTTTCCTCAATGGAATACCAATTTCACAGTCTGAATACTTCTATAATAAACATTATTTCTAAAATGGTGAGATGACCTATAAATAACATACCTTAGAAAGCATCATCAAAGGAATTTATCCTTCCTTGACTTCCAGCCTTCTTTTCTTCACCTTTCCTCATAAATTCATCTTAGATATCATTTGGTTACCTCATACACCTATATATATTCAATATTCTAAAGTGTGATGTAAAATGAGAGAGCCTTGCCTCTTATTTATACTCTCCAAGTAGCTTCCTTAAAAACATCTTCTAGGTCACTTTGCCCACTATCCTTATTTTAGGGTTAACCCACGTCTAATTTCTCCATTAAATTTATTATTTAAATAATTTATTTTGTATTCATTTGGAATTATAGTACACTCATCACTTCACTTTATTATTTACCTTCTAAACTCTTAAACCCCTTTGACTACTTCGACCTTTTGGGGCTTCTAGATGACATATGAGGGTCCTCCAACTTTGTAAGGCCATAACTCTAAAACCGTTAAGAGTTATGTGATGTTCCACATACCACTAGAAATAAAATGACATGTACTATCCATATAGAATAGTAGTACCTAAAAATATTTCAAAAATCATATCATTATCCATCAAACAAACTTGGGTCCATTACCCAAACCTGGGTTCTTCAACCTCTCATGGCCATAACTCTCTAACCGTGAGGAGTTATGTGACATTACAGATGTTAGAATATAGAATATGGTGTGCTCATTTTACCATTGATGATACCTTCATCACCCAACCATAGGCCGAAGCCTCCCTCCGAGCACCTTAACCTTGACTGAGAATTCATCCGGAAGCAAACCCTAGGCTAGATAGCCAAACAAAGGGTAGCGCACCTTTCCCCAAGGATAATGTAACAAAAAAGACTGATCAGATAGTCCAAACCCTCACCAATAGATAGTCCAAGATAGCACTGAAACTAGTTGCTACTGCAGCTGCACCTATAGTCCTCCTCCACACGTGCGCACCAGACTCGAGCTGCAGTGCGCACCAAAACTCGGAACTGCAATTCTGAGATGCTGCAAATGAGAACTGGCGCCCTGTATTTATACCGGTTCTACCAGATTTGTTGGGGACGACTTCTCCTTCTAGATAAGTGTCTGTTCAGTATATTATTATTATTTTTGGCTGACTTCTTCTCTTGGAGGCTAATAGCCTAATATAAACTATCTTCTTGAGCTGACAAGGCTTCTAGGGTTATTAGCCAACTCATTAGGGTTTCTCTTGCTTCTCGGAGTCTTCTATTCTCGCCAAGTTCACATGTGGAGGTAAATACCTCCTGCAGCTACCATAATATTAACACTCCCTCCTAGCTAGAGAGGTATTTACGGGTAATGGCTTGAGCACAAAACATACCATTTACCCAGTAGCATCAATATAGTCATCTAGACTATTTCATGACTAGATCATGAGCATCACCATCACCATCATCTGCATCAAATTTTGAAACCATACTTCATTTGAGTAATTAGATATGATGTTGGATAAGTCACTCTCACCATGAAGTGATACAAGAGGAGTAAAAGTTCTGAACTGTTTTCCATCTGTAAAATCTATGTTCATCATCCATCTGAATGATAATTATCTCCAATAAACTGCTGATAGTCTTCAAGGCAATTAGAACAAGGATAGAGAACAATTGTGTCTATTCATAGTAGTACATAACTACAATCCAGTGGTTCACTACCACATCAAGTAACAGACAAGTACTTGATCAACAACGTATGGTTGTGAACAATGAAACATATTCACCACAGTAGTCCTCATCTACTATCATACAGTCTTCATAACAAACATCTGATAGCATCCTACATAGAAACAATGTTATGATATAAACTGATTTGTCTGGGCCAATCTTTCACTCACATCTGTGAGCTCTGAAAGAATATCTGCCATAGTAGTCTTCATGTACTGCCATATAATCTTCATAACAAACATCTGATAACAATCTGCACAGAAACAATGTTATGATATAGATTGAATTATCTGGGCCAACATTTCACTCACATCTGTGAGATCTGAAAGAATATCTGCCTCACGAATAGTGGAACATATCCACCACAGTAGTATATCTCTATTGTTTGGAGATAGGTAGTCTCCATAACAATCATTCGATGCCATCCTGCATAGAAAAATATTGTTAAAGATAAACTGAATCCTCTGGGACAATCTTCCACTCACGTTTTTGAGATATGAAAGAATATCTACCCTCATCAACAATGGGCTATCTTCCCTATTCTTCACAAACAAGGAAGAAGGATTGTCTCTGATTTTTGATCCTGGACCATTTCTCACCCTGTGCCATTCTTCCTACACTAATCAAAGTGTACACTGGACATAATTTATAAACCCTAAGAAATGTTTGGACCATTCCCCACCCTGGGCCATTCCTCCTACACTAATTAAAGTGCACCCTGGAGAGAATGTATAAACCGTAAGGAATGACTGCCCCTGATTGTTGAGCTTGGACTATTCCCCACCCTAGGCCATTCCTCCTACACTTATCAAAGTGCACCCTGGAGAGAATGTATAACCCTAATGAATAAATGTCTAGACCATTCCCCACCCTAGGCCATTCCTCTGACACTAAACAAAGTGTATCCTGGAGAGAATGAATCTGCCCTAAGGAATTTTTGCCCTGCATCAACCTCCAAAACGGACCATTCTTTGAAAATTCTCACAACTGTGAACTTTGAAAGAATGACTGCCCGACGAGGCAGATCATTCTACTTGACCACTACTCAGAGTGACTGCCAAGAAGAATGACTTTCCTAGACCACTCCCCATGTTAACCACAATGGAAAGTCGTTGTCTATGATACATCAACAATTAGTCTGCCTCCCATGTTAACTACAATGGGAAGTCATTGTCCGTCAGAAGTCTCAATCCACTTTCCGAATAGGAAAGCATATGTCCAATCTAGACTATTTTTCAATTAATAAATAATATTTTCATTGCTCCCTCCTAACTGGAGATTTATTTAAATCACAAAAATATTTTTTTTTCAAGAATATTTTTCGTACCTTCTTCTAGCTTGGAGAATTTTCCCTTTCAGCTAAGGGAGTTATTTCCATGATCCCTATCTTCTCTCGGAAATATGAAAACTTGATTCTGGATAGAGGTTTTGTCAGGATATATGTTGTTTTCTCATCAGCGGGGATATATATTGGAGAACCACTTTCTCCTTTCTGGACTTCATCATGGATAATGTAATACTTGTAATTTAGTCTAGAACACTGTGAAGGCTTCATTTAGATCTGGATGATAGAGTATATCATAGTTGGAGAACTTGGAACATATCCAAGTAGAACTTCTTCTATCATCATGAGATTTGATTTATTGAGTAGTCATCTTGATGTTATAGGAAATCTTCACCACACTTCTGTTGTGCACTGGAGGTTCTCCACCAAGTTGTCTTCTTCTTATCTACATACAAGAGTGTCTTTCTAGTATGCCTCAATGTCTTGATATTTCTCTTCATATGCTTCTTTATTCAATTTCTCTAGGGAAAATTCTTTGCATTTATCTGATGTAGAATTCCAACTCAGGGCTGTTGCAGATGATATAATGACTCATGCAGTGATATGTCTGGTGTACTGGAACAAGTAATCATCATAGTCTTCTCCCTTCATCTGGGAGAACCTCTGGTTCTAGAAATGGTTTTATTCATAAGTCTTCTATACATTGTTCTTCACCATGACTTCAGGTTCTTCTGCTTGATTGCTTTTATTGAGTTCATATCAGGCTGGAAATCTTGTGATTTTTGATACAATGACTGGTTGTTCTGGCTTTTCTTTCTTTCTTGGAATCTTCATGTTTTTCATTATCTCTTGGGTCCATGTAGTTTCTTGTAAATTCCATGTTTTAGAGATTCCACTTCTTCCTTTCATCATAGGATCACAGATCTGGATGGACAACTAGGAATGATTTAAGGCTTTTCTTCGAAGAGGTATTCTTCTGCGGTTGAGCTGAACACATACTGTCTTTCATGGCTGCTACCATGGATATATACATTTCATAATCTTCAATGGATCAGAGGATTAGCTCCTTCCTAATAATTGCTTCATGTAAGAGTGCATATAATCGGCTCCTTCTGTCTGATAGAGTCCATACTTCCATCTGCATCCTTATTTTCTTCTGCAATATATACTTGGCTCTTCTGTCTGATAGAATCCACACTTCTGTCTTGTTGTCTTCTACAAAATGTCATAAGTCTTTTTCTAATTTCCTCTTGATTGTTTGAATTCTTTCTATCTTTTCTTCTACTGAGTTTCTTCATGATTGATTCGTCTTAATAGCTTCCACATGATTTGTATATCATCTTTTCATGTGTATTATCTGATGATCTCTCTTTTCATCTTGTTTGTTCTTCCATAGGTATATTTCCTTTTGGAACACATTATTTTCCAAGAGATAGATATACAAGATATGTACAAAGATGATGCAAGCAAGATATGTACAAGAAATAAGAAGAGTGTTGTTACCTTTTAGTAGAAGAAGTCTCTTACATCCTGCTTAGTCTTCTTTGTAGGTTCCTTTTCTTCGGAAATCGATGCTTCGTGTTTCTCCTTCCTTTTATTTAGCTTGGGACACTGATTCTTGTAATGACCGTACTTTTGACAGTTGAAGCATTGTATTTCTGAAATGTCTTTCTCTTGATTTGGCTTCCTCCTTGAACCAAACTTCCTTTTGTTCCTAAAGTTCTTAAATCTTGTTGTGAGGGCTTGATCATCGCACTTCTTTTGGGGTTTCTCTTTTGTATTGATCGTTGATTCTTCTTGAGCACAGCAAGTCCAAATTTCTTCAAATGTCGGGTACTCCTTACTTGTGTTCATGCTTGCGACAAATGAATCCCATGTCTTGGGAAGACCATTGAGTACTATGTTCACCAATTCCTTTTCTGAAGTGATTTGTTCAATACCTTGTATTTGATCTCTTAATCGGGAGATCCTTACAAAGTATGATGTTATGTTGTCGTCATCATTCATCTTCATGTCATGGAGCTCATTCTTCAGACTCATAACTTGTCCAATGTTTCTGACTGAGAAGAGATTTGTTAGGGCAGCGTACATCTTCTTCGATGAGTCAAGATGGGAGATGTAGGGTATCAAGTGGTATTTGATGGAATCCACTATGATACTCATGGAATTGATGTCAATGTCTTTGAACTTCTCCATAGCTGCAACGTTCTGCGATTCCTTCTCTTCTCCTTCTTTAAACTCTAGCTTCACGATCTTTCCTTTCACAATATCCAACACTTTATTCTTAGCAAGGATGAGGTAAATCCTTGTCTTCCATGCTTTGAAGTTATAGGATCCATCTAGCTTGTTCTCAGACTTCATAGAGTTCGTCATGGCTTGCTTGACTTGGTCAAACCCTAGATTTGACCAGAAATCCAAACTTCACATCTTGGCCTTCTGAGAGTACTAGGAGATGCGCTAGGCTAGGGCGCACTGATATATCCAAATATTAGGTCAATCTCGTCACTTAATGTGCCTCGACAAGAGGTTTAGGGTTTCTGCAACTACTTCTGCTAGTAACCCTAGCTGTAGTGTCTTGGAAGCTGCTTCTGGTAGTAACCCTAGCAGTAGTTCCTCAACGATCTCAATATCTAGCGGCTATGTTTCCTTCCATCATTTAAGGCTGACTGAAGGGGTGGTGGGCCCATAACTTGTTATAATATAGAAGATGGTGTGCTCGTTTTACCATTGATGATACCTTTGTCACCCAACCATAGGCCGAAGCCTCCCTCCGAGCACCTTAACCTTGACTGAGAATTTCTCTTGAAGCAAACCCTAGGCTAGATAGCCAAACAAAGGGTAGTGCACCTTTCCCCAAGGATAGCGCAACACAAAATAATTATCAGATAGTCCAAACCCTCACCAATAGATAGTCCAAGCCAACACTGAAACTAGTTGCTGCTGCAGTTGCACCTACAGTCCTCCTCCACACGTGCGCACCAGACTAGAGCTGCAGTGCGCACCAAAATTGGGAACTACAATTCTAAGATGATGCAAATGAGAACTGGCACCCTATATTTATATTGGTTCTTCTAGATTTGTTGGGGCCAACTTATCCTTCTAGATAAGTGTCTGTTCAGTATATTATTATTATTTATGGCTGACTTCTTCTCTTGGAGGCTAATAGCATAATATAAATTATCTTCTTGAGCCGACAAGGCTTCTAGGGTTATTATCCAACTCATTAGGGTTTCTCTTGCTTCTTGGAGTCTTCTATTCTCGTCAGGCTCACATGTGGAGGTAAATACCTCTCGCAACTACCATAATATTAACACCACATGCCACTAGAAATGGAATGACAAGAAATATCCATATAAGATATTTTCATTGAAAAATTCACTCACCTTCACCTTCATCTCTAACCATACTTCTAGGATAACTCAATCTACAAAGTGTCTTCCCGTGAGGGATTTCACCATAAAGGGACCACTTTGGAGTTCATCCATTTGTACTTATTATCAACCATGAAAAGACAATAATGAGCTATATTTACATCAAACAAACTTGGGTCCATTACCCAAACCTTTGTGCTACTAGAATTCTCTATCGTACATTCTCCAAGGGTTGACATCAATCACTAAGGGCTGACATCAATCTACAATATCACTCTCCAATAGTTGACATCAATGACAAAAAAAAATCCATACCAACTATCCATCAACCTAAGCCAATTGTATGACAATCTCCCACTTTGGCATTGATAGCAACACCAACATTGATTGCAACACTTAGTTATGATAAAATTCATGCGTATACTAATTGTCAATGTTTCTATCTCTCCCCCTTTCACATCAATGGCAAAGGGTATCTCCCTTTGGGGCTGCTCCCCCTGAATGAAATCTCCTTGTGGTTGCTCCACCTGTCTAGATGACTTTGATTTTTCTTTGTGTTTATAATCCTCTGATTACTCTCTTTCCCTTCATATGAATAATATCTCCCCCTTTGATAAAGGGTATCACTTTGAAGTCATATCGCTCATTATTTCCTTGTGACAATCGCTCCTCTTGGAAACATGCCTCTATGATCTCTCTCCAAGCATTTACCTTTTGCATATGATAAATCTCTCCCCCTTTGTCCTATTTATGGTGCTTCCTCATGTACATATAAGAGATATCAAATAAGAATTCAAAAGTATTCATTTTGGAGTAGAAATTACTCCTATTCTCTGGAGAAGATACTGAAGGGATTCCCATGGAAGTGGTTTTGTAAATACGTATGCCACTTGTTCTTTTGTTCCGACATATTCAACTCTGATGTTCTTCTCTGCAACCCGTTCCCGTAGAAAGTGATACTTGATTGGAATGTGCTTCATCTTGGAGTTCATCACTGGGTTTTTGAGATACTTATGGAACTTGCATTGTCACAATAGATTAGAATGGGTTCATCATACTAAACCTGTATATCTATCAGAGTTTGTTTCATCCAAAGATCCTGTGTACAATATGATGTTGCTACAATATACTTTGTCTCGGTTGTAGATAAAGATATTGATGATTGTTTCTTTCTTATCCATGATACTAAACACTCACCCAAGTAGAATTATACTCCATTGGTTCTTCTTCGGTCATCAATACAACCTACCCAATCTGCATCTGTGTAGGAAATAAGTGATAGATCCTTTCCTTTTGGATACCATAATCAAAACTCTTATGTTCCTTTGAGATATATGAAAATCCTCTTCATTGCTAATACATGTGATTCCTTTGGTACTGATTGAAATTGTGCCACCTGTCCAAATTCATGCATTACATTTGGTCTGGATGTTGTCACATATAGTAAGCTACCAATAATTGACATGTATTAACTCTGGTCTGTAGACTTTGAATTATGATCTTTTCTCAACTTGCAACTGGTTTTCATAGGAGTGGTAACTGGTTTGTAATCTTCCATTCCGAACCTCTTTAGCATTTCTCTGATATACTTAGTTTGAGAAATAAAAATTCCTTGGTTTCTTTGACATATATGAAGACCCAAAAAGAAGGATAGTCCTCCAAGTAATGAAATTTCAAATTCATTCTATATATCCTTTGCAAATTTTTGGCTTAACCTGTCATTAGTACATCCAAAACAATATCATCAACATAAATTTCAATTAATAAAATATTACCTTGAGTTACCTTGATGTAGAGGTTGTTGTCTGTGCTTACTTTCCATACTTCGTAGGGATTTTTTTCATTGTTGTTTCTGAGAATTACTCTATTTTGAATGTGAACTGATGTATGCACTGCATGTGTCCAAAAAATATCTATCAATTTGGGATCCATTAGCATTGTTCGATCCATTTCTTGTGTAATTATTATCCATTATGATAATGTTCATTTTTCTTTGAACTACTCTATGACCCAATCTATGAATCCATTATGTCGTCCACTATCATATCTATCCAAACTTGCTAATTGTTCTTACGAATCCATCTCTGTCCATACTGTCCAAGACTCTACTTGTGCAATTGTCCATAATTCTGACCCATTTATCACTATAATATCATGAAGTCTTGATTAATCTATCAAACTATACTTATGCTAACTAATTGCTCTAAATCTATCTTCTCAAACTCTGCAAGCTTCTCAAAGGATGGTTCTTTGGTCTGTCACAACTATCGCATATACTCCCCTTGTCTAATATTCATATTACTGGGGAGTCTCTAAGCCGGATGGCTCAGAACAATTCTTGCTCTGATGTGTATTCATCATCCTCTTCATTGGTAGATTCATCATCATATTCATTGGTAGATTCATTATCTCTATGAGCGCTGACTTCTTTCTTTCTATCTGTGGATTCATCTTTCACTATAATGCCTTAAAGTACAATCTCTTGAACTTGTTCCTTATTTACTTGTCCTTCCTTTCTTTCAGTGATTTTTCAAACCTTTCTGTATCTGACATCTTTCCTTTTCTCTGTAGAATTTTGTTCATCTCGTTTTATTGTCAATCTTCTGATCTCTAGTACTCGGTCTTTGTTCACCTGTTCTTCCTGTTTTCTTATCCATACTTTCTTGTATCTGATATAAATATTCTCTTTCATGGAAGTATCGATCATGATTCTACAATCAATGGCTATGTGTCCATAGTTATGACATTTGTAACACTCAATGTTACATACGACCACATAGGCATGGGATTCTTGAAGATTTCTTTTATAATCCCTACAATCTACAACCTTATGTCCAAAGTTAGCATAATAAAAAAAATGACCATAAAATAAATTTTCGTACCTGGGAGTGAATGATCTTCTTTGTGGCGTAGTCCTTCTGAATTTTTTCCTTGACTGATCATGATCATGATTGAAGATTATTTGTGGCTTGAACATGGATGGTATCCTTGAAGATGTATCTTAAAAAAAATTCTTAGATTATGGTTGACCACGACTCCTTCCTTTGAGTACTTCTGCATAACTCTTTCTATTTTCTTCATTCTTCTTTTCTAGCAATGTAGAGTTCTTCTCTTCATTCTCTACAACTTATGTGGATGTTTGTATCTCTTCAATGTTCTTGTTGAGCTTGACGATTTTGACTCTTAGTGTGAAAACTTCTTCTTCAATATTCTCAATGTCTTCTTCTTTCTTCATTATCTGAGACTTCATTACCTCTTCCGTTCTCTTTGCTTCTTCAAGTTGGATTTTCAATGTAATTATTTCTTCTTCCAGTCTTCTCTCTTCTTGACCAAACTCTTCCTCAAGTTGGTTTAAGTCATTGGTTCTTTCCTTGAGATGATCCATCAATATCTTTTCTCTCTTTTCTATGTTGTCTTCTATTTTTGTGCTTCTATGTTGTCTTCTAAACATTTGCTTTGATATTCTAGATTTTCTTCAATTCCTCCAGCCTCTTCTAGTTGAGCTCTTAAATTCTTTATGACCTACTAATATTTTTCGAAACCTTGAACACTTTGCTTTTGCTTCATGAATTCCTTCTTGGATGACTTGTTTCCTTATCGTTCTTTCCTTAGATATTTAATTGCACTGATCAATTTTTCTCTGTAATCAACTTCTTCTTCATCATACTCTTCCTCTTCTAAATGTGTATCTTGATGAGCATCTTTGTTCTTGTTCTATATCTGCATCATCTTTGGCATTTTTTGAATCTACGATGGGTAAAGAATATATGTCATGTAACTTATCCCAAATTTCTTTGGATGATGAATATTTACCAACCTTTTCTCTTACCGGTTTAGGTAATCCTTCTTCGATGAAATCCATTGCTATTTTTTTATTCCTCTTCAATTTCTTCTTGGCAGCAGTCTTTTCCTTTTTTGAACTATCATATCCTGTAACAACTGATAGCCAAATATAATGTCCCCATGCCTATAAAAATACTTCTGTCCTTCTTCTCCACATCTTATACTTAAAACCATTTTGACCATTAAACATTGGTACTCCATTCCCAAAATAATCCATGATCTTCTTCCAGTGGTTAAACTGTTAACTGAAGGAACCTCGCTATGATACCGGTTGTTGGATTACTAAGAGGGGGGGGTGAATCAATAATAGAGAAATTTAATCCATTTTAACCATATAATCCAAGTGTTATATCATTCTATCATTATCATCGAATAATTGCAGAGTAAATAAGGAATGAACAAATGAACAATCATACACATACACAGTACACCAGATTTTTACGTGGAAACCCAAAGAGGGAGAAAACCACATAACGCTTTTTCTTATATGTCTTAAAGAATTACATTCATTGGAAGCATCAACTTCCTTTGTTTTCCAGCTACAACTAGAAGGAGGCTCCAACTCCCTAGTTTCTCAGGCTACAACTCGAAGGAAGCTCCAACTCCCCAGTTATCTGGCTACAACCAGAAGGAGGCTACAACCCCCTATGTTCTCCGACTACAACCAGAAGGTGGATACAACCACCTGTCCTTGACCCGTCCAACTACCCTAGAGTATAAGTAGAATGATGGAACCACTGTCACAATATCACTGTGAGATATAATGTTGTAAACCTGTACCAATCAACATGTACCAAACAACTTGTACCAATAACCTGAACCATGCATCAACCATGCATCAACCTGTACCTTAACATGTAATCAACCTGTATAATAAAAAAGTGCATGAACCATGCACCAACCTATACCAACCAACCTGTAATCAACATGTACCATAAACAAGTGCATCAACCATGCACTAGCATGTACCTCAACCTGTATCATGAAAAAGTGCATCAACCATGCACCAAACCTATACAAATAACCTGTCACAACAACTTGTCCAAACAACATATCACAACAGCATGTCTCATCAATTTTACCAACCAAATAAGATCTACTCACCAATATAAATCACCAACACAACTCTCAAATATGTGCATCAACCAAGTATAACACAACAACCCATAATCATCACCAAGATAAATATGTGCTTCTAATAATACAAGTATGCTACATCATCCATAAACCATGTGTCAAAAATACTACTAACAAGTATCTCCAACCATGTACCAAGTATGTACCAATCATGTATCGACTACTTATAAACTATGACTCATCAATATGTACCAACATCATCAACTATACACCTCATGTATGTGCCAACTCATCAACTACTTGTCTCAACCATGTACCCAACATGTACCTCAGCCAAAAGCCCTCATCAATTTCATCATAAAATTTTGATTTGTAACTCTGTAATAGAACTGGTGTATATTATCACATTCCTACAAACCTTCCTTAACTTTAACAACAAGAGACTAACATTTCCATCAAACTTTTCTTTAGTCTCACATGCCTAGTTTTGGATTAGTCAACAACCCTAACTTGGAATAATCATAGCTTTGTACCTGTAATGAATAAAGATCTGAAACTGATACACAATGTTAGTCAATGTGTTTTATGCAATTCCTCCATTTTTCACTACTTGGAACCTCTCAGAAAAAGAGTTATAGCAAAAATGACATACCTTGCTTAATTTTGGATTATTCTAGAGAGCGACATTGTAGAGTGTGACCCACAAGGAATATTTATTGAATCGATCTGAAACTGTTACAAAAAATCGTAAAGATTGTAATCTAATCAAAACTTATTTTATTACTCAATTTGGATCTTTTATGAAGAAGTTATGATTTTTTTACCCGAAACACATGTTTTAGACTAGTTTCAGGACTAGCCACAAACCATATTTTCCACGGAGTGTAACTCCAAAAATACAACGACCCACGAGATGAATTTTTTACCACGGATACTTGGATATGTTTCCTAAATGGAATAACAATTTCACATTCTGAATCATTCTAGAAAAAACTTTGTTGGAAAAATTTTGAGATGACCTGTAAATAACATACCTTAGAAAGCATCATCAAAGGAATTTATGCTTCCTTGAATTCCGACCATCTTTTCTTCACCTTTCCTTAGAAATTCGGCTTAGATATAATTTGGTTACCTGAAAAACCTATACATATTCAATATCCCCAAGTGTGATGTAAAATGAGAGAGCCTTGCCTCTTATTTATACTCTCCAAGTAGCTTCCTTAAAAACATCTTCTAGGTCACTTTGCCCACTTTCCTTATTTTAGGGTTAACCCACTTCTAATTTCTCTATTAAATTTATTATTTAAATAATTTACTTTGTATTCATTTTGAATTACAGTACACTCATCACTTCACTATGTTATTTACCTTCTAAAATCTCTTAAACCACTTTGACTACTTTGACCTTTTGGGGCTTCTAGATGACATATGAGAGTCCTCCAACTTTGTAAGGCCATGACTCTCAAACCGTGAGGATTTATGTGACGTTCCACATACCACTAGAATTGGAATGAAATGTACTATCCATATAGAATAGTACTACATAAAAATATATCAAAAATCATACCATTATCCATCAAACAAACTTGGGTCCATTACCCAAACCTGGGTTCTCCAACTTCTCATGGCCATAACTCTCTAACCGTGAGGAGTTATGTGACGTTCCACATACCATCGGAAATGGGATGAAAAGAACTATCCATATAGGATATTTTCACTAAAAAATTCACTCACCTTCATCTCATTATTCCACAAATAAGAATGGGTTCTCTAACCATACTTCTAGGATAACTCAATCCACAAAGCATCTTCCCGTGAGGGCTTTCACCATAAGGGGACCACTTTTGAGTTCATCCATTTGTACTTATTATCAACTATGAAAAGACAATAATGAGTTATCTTTACATGAAACAAACTTGGGTCCATTACCCAAACCTTTGTGCTACTGGAATTCACTACCGTACATTCTCCAACGGTTGACATCAATCACTAAGGGTTGACATCAATATACAATATCACTCTCCAATAGTTGACATCAATGACAACAAACAATCAATGCCAACTATCCATCAACCTAATCCAACTGTCTGACACATATGACACCAACGTCATTGAACACAAAATCCCTTTGAAATAAGATGTCAAAACTTTCAAGCAGAAGCTCAAACAAATAAATCTCATGTTGTTGTTGATTATGGAAAAGGAAGTCAAGAAGCTGTTGGATGCATAGATGATCATCCCTTTGAGATTTTCAAAGTGGGTGGCTAATTTCGTTCCTGTTAGGAAGAAGAATGGAGAAATCAGGTTGTGTGTTGATTTCACAAATTTGAACAAGAGATCCAAAAAGGATAACTACCCCTTGCCGAAAATGGAGCACATTTTGCAAAAAGTGACTGGTTCAACCAAGATGTCTATGGTCGATGGCTTCTCTGGTTACAATCAGATCTTTTTCTTTCCTGAAGATAGAGAAAAGAGGGATTTCACAACTTCTTGGGGCACATTCATGTATGCTAAAATGCCTTTTGGATTGATGAATTAGGGAGCGAGCTTCCAACGAGCTATGGAGATTGCTTTCATTGGAGAAAATGATAAATTTGTAGTCATCTATCTGGATGAAATTACATTATTCTCCAGGTCTAATAAAGATCATTTTTATCATCGAAGGAAGTTTTTCCTGAAGTTTCGAAGGTTTGGTCTCTCCCTAAATCCCAAGAAGTCTTTATTTTCCATGCAGGAGGGAAACTTGTTGGGGAATATTGAGTCAACTGAAGGGCTAAATATTGATCCGAGAAGACCGGAGGCCATCCATTCCTTGTTGTTTCTCAGATCTAGGAAAGAGGTTCAGTCATTTTTGGGTAAAATCAACTTTCTAAGGAGGTTCATTTCTAATTTTGTTGAATTGGTTAAATACATTACAACCATGCTCAGGAAGGGGAATGAAGTGAAATGGAATGTTGAGTCCAGATATTATTTCAACCAAATCAAGGGGGCATTGACTGAATCACCTGTGCTCATCATCCCATACTATTCCAAGGAATTTCTGATATTTTCCTTCTCTTCATCCGATACACTGGATGTTGTTTTGTTACAAAGAAATGCAGAGGGGTTAGAGCATCCTATTTCCTTTTTCAGCAGAGCACTGAGGGATGCATGAGAGAGATATGATATCATGGAGAAGCAGGCTTTATTCCTTGGTGAAATCCCTCAAGGATTTCATAATCTATATTCTTCACTCAAATATCATTGCATATGTCCCCTCGGCTTCAGTAAAGGAAATATTGATCCAGCCTGATATAGATGGGAAAATGAGCAAGTGGATTTCCAAAATTTTAGAGTTTGACCCGGAAATCAAACCTACCAAGTTGGTGAAAGGCCAAGGTTTAGCCAAGTTACTGGCTGACTCAAATTGCAATGCATTGGGGGTTAATCTCTTGAATATAGATTCATAAATTCAGCAAGATCAGAGTGCCGATGAATACTCTCATGTCAATCCAAACTTAGTAGGAAGCCCCTGGTACAAAGACATCATATACTTCCTAGAGAAGTTGAGGCCTCCTGATGGTTTGGAAAAAAACAAGGTGATAGATTTGAAACTCAAAGAAATCAAATATTGTATCATGGGTCATATTTTTTATTGGAAGGACCCTCTGGGAGTTCTGTTAAGGTGTGTAGACCCATAAGAAGCCCAAATGGATATGACTGATTTTCATAGCATCTCATGTGGGGGACATCATTTTTGGAGGACAGAAACTTACAAGATCCTTAGAGCTGGGTATTTTTGGCCCATCCTTTTCACTGATGTTTGTGAAAATATTAGAGCATGTGCCAAGTGTCATAATTTTTCTAGAAAGCAACAACTCAAATATTTTCCTTTGAAAACTGTAATGGTTTCTAAACCTTTTCAGTAGTGGGGTATGGACTTCATTGGAGAAATCCATCCAACCTCGAGTGGCCAACACAGGTGGATTTTGACTGCCACTGATTATTTTACCTAATGGATAGAAGCCATCCCCACAAGGAGTGCCTCCCACAAGGTAATAATAAATTTCCTTGAAGACATCATGTCCAGATTTGGCTGTCCAAACAAGATCGTTACAGACAATTCTGCCTCTTTTAGGGCTCAACCATTAATTAATTTCTGTGAGCAGTATGAGATCACACTAGTCCACTCTACTCCATACTACCCTCAGGGAAACGGCTTAGCAAAATCTTCTAACAAAAGCCTCATAAATATCATTAAGAAGCTATTAGAATATAACAAGAAAGCCTAGGATTCAAAGATGAATTTTTCATTATGGGATAACAGAGTTACCACAAAAAGATCATTGGGTATTTCTCCTTTCCAACTGGTGTATGGCATTGAGGCAATCTTTCCTGCTCATCTTGCTTTGCCTGTGGAAACATTCATCCAGGACTACCAAGTATAACCTGATGACATGGTCAGGAGGATACTGTAGTTGGTAGAAGTGCAACAGGTCAAGGAGTAGTTGCTTGATAAAGCACAAAACCATCAACAAAAAATAAAACGAGTTTTGACAAGAGCACAAGAAATGAAATTTTTTAGTTGGGGGATCTGCTGCTTAAGTGGGATGCACCCAAGAAAGACAAGGGAAAACATGGTAAATTTGAAGCCTTGTGGATTGGCCCCTTGAAGATTTATGAGGTTTTTCTGAACAACACTTACAAATTGCAGAACTTGGAGGATTCTGAGGTTTTGGGTGGCCCTGTCAATGGGCATTTTCTTAAGAAATTTTTTGTTTAGGCCATGACTGACATCCCACCATTGTAAATACCAGTCCCTTTTTGTTTTTATGTTTAGTTTTTATTTTATTCTTGATAAGAGACTCCATACCCAATATCTAAGGCACTAGAGCTACGCGTTCTTGGCAGCTCATATGAAAAATGCCATCCCCTGTGGAGGAAAATGTTATCACATAATGTTGTCTGAAGTCATATGTGTTCGTTGATTTGATACCTAAGTCTGTAATTTTTCCCTGTCCCTCTTGTTTTTGCAGCCCAGATCTTAATTTTTTCCCGTTTCCATTTTCCCTTGTTCATTTGTGCGCCCTAGTTTCCCTTAATGTCCTACCCGAAAGGAGTCTCGGCCCCAAGCCCCTCTATTTTCCTCAAAGAAGAACACTCATATCATTTTGTTGCAGTCACTAGTCTCTTCATTTCCCCAAACCATAACCAAATTTTCCAGGTCCTTGTTCACACACACCACGACCTGAAGCACAAAGAACAACTTTCTTAACAATCCATTTCTGGCTCGAAGTGCAAGCAACCGACAATTTTAATCTTTCAGCAGGGGGGATTCTAGGAGTAGTTCGAATTAGCGACTCACGGGAATTCAAAAGTTCAAAGTTGCGTGAAGTATGGCACCAAACCAGAAGGTCCAAAGTCAGGAGGCCCAAAGTGAGCATGAGTCGTTGATCTTGAGGGGAAAAGGTGGCATCCGATCCAAGTGTTCATGGAAATGAGCTTCAGGAGTTTTGAAATCAGAAAAGCATCCAAGTGTAGAAGTGTTAAAAGTTCTGTAGGCCCAAAGCTCAAAGGCCAGAAGTGCCAAAGTATCGATGTGCCAAAGTGTCGAAGTGACCGAAGTACCGAAGTGTCGAAGTTTCCAAAGTGGCCGAAGTCCCAAAGTGTCTAAGTTGTCGAAGTGGTTGAAGTTCCAAAGTGGCTGAAGTCCCGAAGTTATGAAGTGGCCGAAGTCCTGAAGTGTCGAAGCTATTGAAGTGACCAAAGTGGTCAAAGTGTCGAAGTGGCCGAAGTGCCAAATTGGTCAAATGCCCGAAGTGAATTTGAGTCATTGATCAACAATAGCCACGTGTCGTCATATCCATAGCTTTGGGTAAAATGAAATAAGGTAAGAAAGATTTGAGTTTTGATTTTCCTGAAGCCCGAAGACCCGAAGTGGATCTCGGTTGTCCAAATCTAGGAGCCATGTGTCGTCAGATCCCTAGCTCTGACGAATTTGCTTGGGCAAATAAAGTTTGACTATTGAGAAGTCTGAAGCCCGAAGCCATGAAGGGATCTCAGGAGGTCCATGCATCATCAGATCTATGACTCTGGGTAAAAGCAACTAAAGGCAGAGGTAGTTTAAGATTTGATTTTCCCAGAATCCGGAGACCCGAAGTAATTCTCGGTCGTTTGATTCAAGAAGACACATGTCATTAGATTGCCAACTCCGGGTAAAAACAAATAGAGGAGCCAAAGGAAAATGAGCTAGCACCTGAGCCCTAGAGCACCATGTTCATGGAAGCCTTCGACATAGACACGTGGCATCTATCTAGCGCTGATACGTGGCACTCATTTCAAGCGTTTTAGACACGATTTTTTCATGTTTTCGAGTGACACATGTCACCTCTCCATCCACGACATATTAGCATGGTGATGTCATGCCTCCACATCAGATCATCCTTCGAGAGCTGTTATTATTCAGTGCCAAAATTAGCGCCCCATCCCAAGGCACACTTTTGGTAGATCCTAAAGTTGGTGGGCAATTAAGCTTGGCAGTCGCGCTAAATCTAGCGGGTGCACTCGAATCGCAGATAAGGACTAGACATACAACCAAATTTCATTGCGGGGATGCAATATTCTCAGGAGATATGTTTCTTGAGCGATCCTGCAATGAAAACCATTGTATGGAAAAAATGATACGTGGAGAAATGTGATGGATTGCGAGCCCAAAAGAAGTCTGAATCCAAACTACTTTTGAAAACCCCACAATATTACTTTCATATGGAATCCTATCCGAGAGAAACGTGTAGCCTCCCCCAAGGGATTAGGTCTCGTTCAATATCCAAAGAGGTAGTTAATGAAAATAGAGCTGGTGGATGAAACCCCTGTGCATTTCTTGTCCATTTTCGTGTTGAAAATCATTCATATATTGAGTTTTGTCCATTGACCTCCACTCATATAAAACCAAAATCCACCAAACAATCTGATGGGTATTGGGCTTATCCTCCCACAATATGAGGGTGACTCTTAGTGCTAACACTAGGTTAGGTCAGTTATGAACCTAGGTTGTTATAGACTATGGAATTTATGTTAGGGCAGGTCCATTAATGGTGATAGACCTACCGAGTAATCTCTAGGCCTGAGACTACAAAGAACCACCCATTGTGGGCTCGCCACTTCAGTCAAATTCACATGGCAAGGTGTTGGGTGGTGTACCAGTCGCTCTTCCCCACTACTGAGGGGCTCGAGGTTCCATTACACACCTTGTATTTTTCCCTTGAGTCTTCATTTCAGTTTGTCACTTCCCTGGTTACTCTCCATGACTGGTGATAGCGTTCGACTCTGGTGGAGAAGGGTAACAAAGGTGCTCTGGCATGCATCTCCACAGGTGAGGTAAGTGAAATTCTATCTTTGTAATACAGTTTGTAAGGGTTATTTGGATTTATACGTTTCTTTTTCAATTTTGTGCTCTATGCAAAAAAATTCCTTTCGTAAAAACTGTTCATTGTGAAAAATACCTTTATGCAACGCATTCTCTGTCTGGTGGAATGTATCCTTTTATGCAACGTGTTCTCTGTCTAGCACAATTTAATTTGTTGTATGTAATACCTTCTCGGTCTGGTACAATGTATTTATCTGTGAGTGTTAAGTCACATTCTTCGTACTTCTCTTCCTTTGGTCTTGATTATTGAAACCACAAAATGTTTCCCTCTGTGTACTTTTCGTTCCAGGTTCCACTGTGAAAATTATTATAATCGTATGTTAGGTTAAATATTTCAAGTTTCTCATTCATTTTGAATAAGGTTATTGTGTTTCCCTCTCTGTTGACTATCATTCCTCAAAAACTATATCCTTTAAGGCTCGTTCCTATTCCAACCAAGGTCAAAATCATCGTGGCTAGAGGCTAAACCCTTTGAAAAATTTCTCATTTCGTTTCAAGTTTGTAAAGAGGTTGTTACACCCATGACCCTCGTCTAGAGGTTGTTGTGTAAGAAAATAATCACCAGTTTTAGAGGCCTATCAGATTGACCTTGTGTAATAGTCATGGACGAATAGTATTATACTTGCGTTCTGCCACTCGGTCTTAATTTTTGAATCTTCATGCACTTAACAGTTTTGTTACAGACTTCGATTAACGGTCATAATGGTACTCTGTATTTTTTATATGGCATGGTTAAAATCCCTTCTTCATTGAAAAACAACAACAATGTTTATTTGTATGTATTCATTGGGTATATAATATCTCTTTCGAGAAGAAATTGTTCTCTGTCTCTGTTAAAACCCCCACGACCATTTGAAAACTCCCTAATGTTAGCTATTGTTCAAATCCGTCTACATAAAATTAGGGAATTATCTCCTTTGACAACTCTTGTTTTAAAATCAAGGTCTTCTTGTTTTATTACATACTATAAATGATGTCTGCATTGATTACCACATCACCTTGTGAATCCGAGGAAAGAAAATTCGCAGGGTTTGGAATACATTTTCCGTAAATAAACTTTAACTTACAGATTAGGTTATTACCTAGATCACATTCTTACATCTCTGTAATTATTTCTTAATTTAATACTTTCTTGCCGCAAGTATCATTATTGTCAAAATATCCATCTATGTATTATGAAAGATAATTTATTTTTTAAATGTTAGCTTCTCCACAATATTATTTTAGCCCTCTGCATGGGGTTTGGTAGTTTCTTAGAAGTAATACTTGTAGATTTATGAAAACCATTATTTTGATTGCAATCTGTATTTCTTTTGTATATCTACTCTCTGTATTTTATAAACTACAGGATATCAAAGCTACATAACTTAATTATAATTTTGTTTTTATTTTTATTACTTTCACAAGTAAAATAATTTCACATGTATATCAATTGATGATGGGCCCCTTTGTCTTGCTAGGGAGCCCATCATATGGATTTCACACCCACTCCCCTTCCTGGGTCGTGAGGCGACTACTCTGCAAGGAAATGAAGATGCTCAGATATGCAATCATGATCTAATATAAGTATACTTTGACTCTTTTTATTTATCTCATTCTTTAATGGTTTATACATTAGTAAATTACTAATACTGTCGTATGGGTATTTTGCAGTTTCGAAGAAATGACGATGCACTTGGTGAAGGAAGGTCTTTCCAAAAAAGGTATTTGGCTTCCATATATCTTCCACCGGTCCATGTGCACAATCAAAGACACTTTTATGTAGTAATTTAAATGTCCGTTTAGACTAGCTATGGAGTTCTTGGTCTATGGAAAACCAAAATTGAAAAATTTTGGTCAACGACCTATTTTCTATAATATATATATATATATATATATATATATATATATATATATATATATATATATATATATATATATATATATATATATA
>ML780216.1:476557-486715 GCA_009831015.1 Picea engelmannii | reverse complement strand
TATATATATATATATATATATATATATATATATATATATATATATATATATATATATATATATATATATATGTGCTAAACTTTAATACTTCAGATATAAATCACTACAGGTATTCTTACACAATGGTAAGCCACAAAACTAACACAGCTATACAATCCACTTAAGCAGATTCTGCTTATATGTATAAAATATAATACCTATTATCAACCATATAACATCAAAAATATTACATCAACAATAAAAGAACCTAGCAGAGATACATATCTGAATAATGATGCTCAGAAACAAATGGAACAACCACGTTCCACCCAACCGTCGAAACAAAACAACCACGATCACTTATCCTGGTCACCCCCTAGCCTAACCATGACTCCATAAGGGTGAACTACATCAGACTACTTAGCTACTGTCATGTTCAACACATTAGTTAATTATTTTCCTCACACCATATGTGCTCATAACAAAAAAACAATTCTCAATCCCAACATACTAAGCAATATCTTGCCTTCCACATATGTTGTATTTATCTTGTGCCTAGGACTTCCATTCCTTTCCCTCCTTGGGGAATTTCACATCTTTAGAAATCCTTGATTTTTAGGGGCTTGTAGTGACAAAAATCAACTTATTCCACATGTAAAAATCATCTATGAGTTAACTCAAACTTGTTCCCCACTCATGGAGTCATAGTCAACTATTTTTAACCTGATTGTTTCATTTATCTTGCAGTATTTAATTTATTCAAAAGTTTGTATCATACATGTGTCCATCAAAAGATGATAGTTGGGAAATTCAAAACTTTTCCCAACAGTCATAAAATAATAATTACAAAATCCAAAATTCTAAATTCGGATTTTCCATAAATGACAATTTATCTCCAAATCCAAATTTCCATAAATGGAAATTTATTTCTAATTTCAGTGTGGAATTTATTTTCTAATAATTTGAGGATATTAGATCCTCACCCCCTTAATTACAACACCGTCCTCAATTTTCAATCACCTCTCCAAACATAATTGGATAAGATTTGAGCATATCTTCTTTCAATTCCCAAGTGGCCTCCTTAGGACTAAAATTCTTCCATTGCACTTTTACCTGGGCGATGCCTCTGTTCTGATGTATTGTTTCTTTTCTATCCACAATGCAAAGAGGTTCCTCTTGGAACTCTCGTTCTGGTTCAACCTGCACCATCTTCCAATCAATTATGTGAGTGGGACCATGAATATATCTTTTCAATAATGAAACATGAAATATATTATGAACTTTTAAATTTGCAGGAAGTGCCAGTTGATATGCCACAGGTTTGATTCGAGTTAAAATATCAAAAGGGCCACAAAATATTGGTGCCAAATTGGAAAAATTTCCTACCTTTAGAGAGATTCTTCTTGCTTTGACTTTTAGATATACATGTTCCCCAATTTTGAATTCCTTATGTTTTCTTTTTAGATCTGCGTATATTTTTTGTCGGTCTTTTGCCTCTTTCAAGTTCCTTTGTACCCTTTTTACCATTCTTTCCATTTCTTGGAGCATTTCTGGTCCCACCATAATCCTGTCAACTGTATTATCCTAACTAATCGGGGTTGTGCAATTACTTTCGTATAATACTTAGAAGGGACTCGTCTTAGTTGATGCCTGATAACCATTATTGTAAGCGAACTCAACTAAGTGCAGATACTCTTCACACTTAGTTGGTTTTGTTCTTATGTACATTCGCAACATGTCTTCGATAATTTGATTTGTTCATTTAGTCTGCCCATCTGTCGGTAGATGGTAACTTGTACTGAAATTCAAATTAGTACCCAAACCTGCAAAAAATTATTTCCAAAAATTGGATGTAAATTTGACATTTCTTTCTGAAATCACCATCTTAGGAATTCCATGCAACCTAAAAATTTCTTTAATAAAAATTCCAACAATATTAATCGCTTTGTAAGTAGATTTTATATGAATAAATTGTGCATATTTACTTAGTTTATCAATCACTACCATAATTGAGTCATTTTCTCTTTGAGTCTTAGGAAAACCTATGATGAAGTTCATCGAAATAATTTCCCATTTCCATTCGGGTATAGTTATAGGTTGTAACAGACCTATCGGATGTTGATGCTCAACCTTTACCTATTGACAATCTAAATATTTAGTCAAATATTAAATTGTTTCATTTTTCATGTTAGGCCAATAAAATAGTTTCCTTAATGTTGTTATCATTTTCTGGTATCTTAGATGACTAGAATACAACTTTTTGTGCAGTTCATCAAGATTTGTTGTCTTTAAATCAATAGAGTTAGGCACATATAAACTGTCTTTGAACCTTAACATCCCCTTTTTATGTATACTTGGATCTATTTTGTTCATATTTTTTGCATTTCCTTGCAATTTTTCTATTGTTTTGATGTAATTTTCATCATTACTACTTGCATATTTTATCCTACGTTCGCTATCATTTTCCACTTTGCTGATAATGTAACATCTCGCTCTTGTGCACACCTAATTGGACCTATTATTTTAGGACAATTGCGTGAAAGTGATCTGGTTCATTATATGATTGATTGTTTCGATTATGGATTATAATGATGTTGTGGATATGATGATATGTTATTTTATTATATTTATATTGGAAAGTGCTATTGACTGGTTTTTTCTGAGTATGCAGGACTCTGGACTGATTAAGGATGTCGATGGAATCGATGGACCTCCTTGGAATCTGGATCGATTCAGGGAGTGGACTTTTATGGTTTGAGTTTTCTTAATATTGCATATGTGACATATGACTGGTATATTATAATGTTGATTTTTTATCACTGACATGTTTCATTGATGGATGCAGAATGACAATATCTTGCTAACCAAACTCACATTTGGGGTAAAGGGGTAATGCATGACAACCATATATATTGAGGGAGAGGTGTGGCAGCAGCCCTGCCACATCCTACTAGCATTCTCGCCATGGCTCAAACTGTAGGTTAACGATTACCTAGTTCGATAGATCCATGATGTCGTGAGGGAATACTGCGACAATTGCTCATGATGATTTTAAGGGGCGTGCAATAAGACATGATCATTATTTTAGAGGCCCTTAGTCTCCCACAAGGTCACCTACAAAAGGAATGTGGAACATGGGGGGGAATCTAGTCTAGATAACTTTCCATTTTTAAATTCAACTAAGCTTTAAGAAGGGTGTGAGTCATTAAGGGATTGTGAGGGAATAAAGGGACATCGATGAGCGTTTTTGGAACGTTTTTAGGTGGGTGAGTGAAATTGAAAATTTAAATTAATTAATTGACTGAATTTCTAGTGCAACTAAAGGATCAAGTGACAAGTGTACAGGGGAGAATTTTCCTAATAATAAATTAATAAAAATAAATTAATGTGCTTTTGTTAACAAGTCACTAAGAAAAATCTATAAAAGAAATGGCGGAGGAGGAGAATGAAACAGGTCAGGTATGCGTAAGGTTATGCCGTCTGATTTTACTCTTCACTGATTTTTCTTGTAGGAGTTGGGAAACCCAGCTTGAATAATGAGTGGTAGCTCGACCTTGCGAGGCAAGCTGGGAGCTAGCCTTCTCTGGTTTGTGTGTGTGGCCCATTTGTGGCTCGGGGGGCTCAGGGGAAGAAGAATACCCCTAGTGTTGGCTGGGAGGTATCGGTGAGATCTCAGTGGTTAAAAGGCATGAGATGGACAGAGGACAACGACTCAAGTTCTAGCCTTTGGTGATGGTAGTCATGAGTAAATTTTCATTGTAAATTACTTAAAATTTTCTTGTATATGAATATCGATCAGTGGGGATTGTTTCGCTCCAAATTAAAAATAAGAAGGATTTATGCTTGTGATTTCTTGTGTAAAATCGCCGCCTCACTGGAGTTCTTTCTGTTTCCACCTCGATACAATTTCCCTAACTATTAAGATTTTGGTCTGTGGGGAATATGTTTGCTTGAATTTCTATTTCAATTTCCCTTTTACCCTGGGGCTACTGATTAATCAAATGCAATGCCATTGTCCTTGACCGTTCTTCTCACATCCACTCCATTCGCACGGTAAATGATTTCTGTAATACGCTACCCTTGGCGCTTTTCTTGCACTCAACGTTTTGATCGTTCAAAAAATTCCACCTCTTTTAGTCTTTTCCTTTCTTTTCCTATTACCTCGGCCTTCACCTGCTTACCTCTCCATGCCTTGACTACTGCGTTCACTCCACCTTGGCGTTGCCTCTAGATTCTCAGTGAAATCGCCCTTCAAAGAGAAACAAATTTACCCTTATTCCCACTCTGCGGTTTCTCTTGGCCCCAATTTTCCTACACGCAGTGGAATCCACCCATGGATTCCTTCGGTTGGGGGGGTGTGTAACTATTTACTCTCTGCACTCCCTTCTCTCCCTTAGCGAATCGATCATGCTGGGTTTGTCTTAAACGTTGAGCAGAAACGATACCTGATCACTGCGCTTGTCTCGCTTTTTGTGTTGCCCCTTTCCTTCTGTCGATCGGTAGAATAAAAATATGATTTATCCTTCAATATGATTTGATATTCAGAATCACGGTTTATCTTAGTCTAGTTGTCGACTATCAGGTCTGGTCATAATGAGGTCGGGCCAACCTTCTATCAGGTTTTTGCAAGACAGTAACGAGTGTTGTCTCCTTGGCAAACCTTTTCCAGACTCGGTGCATTGGGAAAACACCTCCTTGGGTCCCCTGTGGGCTCCCTCCACTTGTTTGGCATCTTGCATGGGAGTTGTCGATTCCTAGGCTCGGACTGTGGTTTTGATGCCTCTTTTATTGTGTGTGACTTGATCTTCAACGATTGTAGGTGTGGTGCATAGTAGTCACCTCTTGGTTGTCTCCCTCCTCGTGGTTTTCACCTTGTGTTTGTTGTGGCCTGTGTTGTCCTTCCCTGAGGAAGTTACATGCATTAAGAAACTCCACCTTTCTGTACAGATTACTGGGTGTGGTCCTTGGTTTCCCTGCCAACTTAATGCCTGTAGTGGCGAATTTCCAAAATCCTTCCTCCTTACGCCTGTTCTCTTCACCTTCACAGAACTTGACACCTGGCACTTGAATTTTCCCTCGTCGATTGGTGGCTGGGTGATTCATTGAACATTGTTCCATTTACATTCTCGTGGAAGGTTTTGCGGTTATTTTTCTTCCCGTTGAATTCCAGATTCAGATCGTTGCAGTCCAAAAAAATGAGCATTAACGCACTTGTCTCCTGATTGTAATACCTGACAGAAGTAATGGCGCTTGGCTACCCTGCGAGCGAGACCTGTCAGAGGGAATTGAGCGCAGGGGCTCACTGCTCTTAAGGTCCCTTCTTGGCGATTGGATAAACCTCTATTTTTCTTTATTTACTTATATTCCAGTTCAATCGCTTTAGAGTTACGTTTTATATTCAGTCACCCTTACAATTCAAGTTTATTCCAGTTAAATTTATCCTAAAGGCATGCCTTCCCAGCTGTGCATTTGGGCTTAAAATAAATGATTGGAATTATGATGTCAGTAGCAACCTTTATCTCAGAATTTAATTTAGTTGATTGTTTTCCAGTTTTAAAAAAAAATCTAATTTCGTTGCCATTATAAAAATGGAATTTCAACTCAGGTGCAATTATGACTTAGAAGGCAATCAGTGGAATGCTATAGGGTTTAAATTTTTCTGTGGAGATCCAAAGAAATTTAGAATTTAACTTCATAGGTTATTATAAATGCGATTATAATTTAGTTACAATTTTATTTCGATTCCGAATTCAGTTCAGATTAACTTCTTTTAATTATATTGGAAAATGGATTGTATGACTCAATTGTTATTAAGTTGTTTCTTTTAAATTATATTCGTAAAGGGAATGATTTAAATTTTAATTCTGAGGGGGTTGATTATTAATTTATATTCGTAAAGGGATTGATTATTAAGTTGTTTCCTTCATCTAGTTGATCATGAGAGTTACATTGATTGGATAATGAGTTAGGTGGAATTCTCTAAGCTAGTGGAACAAGCTAACACCTTAGGGAGAACTTAAATTTACTTCTTACCTCCTTTTAGAGTAATTGATTGAACACTAGATATTTTATAACTTACATGAATATTATTCCTTACAACATACCATATACAATAAGACCTTAACAAAATGAATGCACAAGAGATTTCATGTTTTTAATGATTCTCATAGTGATCTACTTTATTGAGGGATAGGTATTATTTATAATAATAACTTAACTACGTATTTCTTTTAATGTTTCCACATTCACCGAAATATGTTAATCATTTAAGAGTTGATAATGTGGCTTGTGCACAATTATAGATACAGATTCGGTATGCTACGCCACCCAAAGAAACGTAATAGATGTGGGCTCGTTGAAGAAGCTTATTTTTACCTCACCCGAGTTATTTTTATTTCTTTAAGTTAGGGTGAATATTTTATTAATTAGATGACCTTGCACCCTAAAAATAATGTGGAATTATGATTTATTAAGGAATTCTAACCTCTTGCACCCTTAAAACAAGTTGATTACTCTCACCCCTTTAGAATAATTTCAACATGTGAATGATTCAGTTAATAAAATTGATTGCGCGCACTGACTTATAAAGTAATGTATGAAGATAGATAGTGGGGTTTCTGGTGTGTATGGGAATTGATGTCGTAATGTTGGTCTTAGGTAATAACCTTCTTGCACATTGGAATTTCAATGTAATGCGTGGTGGTTCTAGTTATTTACTTCCCGCGCTATGAAACTTTTTGTAACAAATGATTGTTGATACCTCATTTCTCGATTGCCTTGGAGTTTATGTTACTTGTGTCGTCCTTCATTATGATGTTGTCAAGTCAAGCTGATGTGATTGTATTATTTTTATTACTTTCCTATTTAAAAAAAAAAATCACTTAATGTTGTCGCTTATTGTCGTAACAACGGGGTCATTACAGACAATTATTTCATAAATACCACTAGTCCTCCAAATTAGTGCATGTGCAACTTTGGTTTCTTTACCCTTGATGTGTCGTACTTCAAAATCAAACTCACTTAAAAATCCCAACCATGTTTCTTGTCTTGCGTTCAGATCTGGTTGACTGAACAAATGCTTTACACCACTGTTGTCGGTTAATAACATAAATTTTCTTCCCATTAAATAATTCCACCTTATTTTTAATGCATGAATCACAACTGCTAATTCTAAATCACGAGTCACATAGTTTTGTTCATTTTCTTTCAATTTACGTGATTCATAACAGATGAAGTTTCCATCTTGTGTTAACACACCTCCCAATCCTTCTTCAATCGTATCTATGCAAACTGTAAAGTATTTATATGGATTTGCTACTTTTAGGATAGGTGTTGTAGTTAACAATCCTTTTAGCTTATCAAAACTGTCTTGACATTTTTGTGACCAATTAAATTTTATTCCCTTTTTCTGTAGTGATGTAATCAGATATGTAATTATAGAAAATCCTTTGATAAACCTTTTCTAAACCTTCGATAATAACCATTAAGACCAACAAATGACCTTATGTTTTCTACATCTTTAGGAATAGGCCATTCCATAATGGCTATAATCTTTTTCGGGTTCACTGCAATACCATCTTTTGATATTACGTTCCCTAAACAATATATCTTTCTTTGGTAGAAATCATTGTATCTTTCTTCAGTTTTTTAATAAACTAAAATATCATCGATAAAAACCAACACAAATTTATCCAGATATTGGTTGAATATACTATTCATCAAGCACTTAAAGGTTTCTAGTGAATTAGTAAGTCCAAATGGAATCACTAAAAATTCATAGTGTCCATAACGTGTTCTAAATGCTACTTTGTTTATGTCTTCGTCCTTTATCTTGACTTGGTGATAATCGAACCTGAAATCTAGCTTAGAGAATATTTTTTTCTCCTGCAACTTGGTCAAAGAGATCGTTAATTCTAGGTAAAGGATACTTATTCATAATCTCCATTTTATTCAGTTGATGATAATCAATACATAGTATTAAAGTTCTATCTTTCTTTTTAATAAACAAAACTGGTGCTCCCCCAGGTGAAACACTTGGTCTGATATACTCTTTATCTAATAGTTCTTGTAACTGAATTTTTAGTTTTGTTAATTTAGGTATACGCATTCTATAAGGTGCCTTGGACACTGGGGCAGATCCAGGTAGTAGATCAATAAGAAATATATCTCTCTCTTTGTAGGTAGTTCTGTATTTCTTCTATGAATACATCTCTAAAACCATGTAGAACTGCAAAGTCTTCTAAACTTGGTTTTCTTTCCTTTTATAAGAGATTAGTTACTTGAACAACATATACTTGGAAACCCTTATTAATACATTTCTTAAATTGCATTGTTGATATTTTCCTAACAAAAATTGGTTTTCTGATTCCTTCCACTGTTCTCACTGTATGGTTTTCATCTTTATACACAAATGACTTTTCGTAACAATTTAATATCACTTTATGTTTTTCTAGCCAGTCCATTACGATAATTATATTATAAGACCCTAAAGGTAATAGATTCATATTTAACATTGTACTCTGACCATTTATATTGAGTTCACAATCATAAATAAATTTGTTAACTTTATTTTGGTCCCCGCTGCTAGCTGTACTAACCAATATTTAACATGTTTTACCTTCTTTAACTTGTTCAATCCTACTAAAGTTGGAGTAATATACCTTAGACTAGCTCCTAGGTCAATTAGTAAAGAAACATTGTTGAAATGATTTTTACCTTCAACTTCCACAATAGTGAATTGATGATCTTCATGTCTTCCATCTAGAGTTGCATTGATCTTATGCATGCTTCTTCTAGTGTCTCCAAATTTTGAAGCCTCTTGAATATTATGGAATGAAGTTCTTATGGACGGGTTTAAGCGTAAACAATTTCTCCACGATTGGGATTCTCCACACTCCCAACATTTCACTGCTTCTCTGGGACTCTTCCCTACCTTCTTGAATCCCAAATTAATTGGTTTATTTCCCCCTTGAGTATTCTATGTATTAGAGTGATAGTCCTTCCTTTGAAATCCATTTTCCATGTCACAGAAAGGGGATCGTTGGAAACCTTTCTTACGTTGATTCATTTTATCATGTTTCTTGTCTTTCCATGTCTTGGGAATTTCATATCTCTACTTGTACCGATCATAGCACATTCAATCCTTTGTAAACACTTCATTTAAAGACTTATGATTGTCAAATTCAATTCTATCCTTGTAATACCGTGGTAGATAGATTCAGAACCTTTGTATCTTTATCTTACCTTCTTTGATGTAAGGCACAAACCTCAACAGATCTAGAAATTTATTTATCAGGTTGTCCATAGCCATTTGTCCTAGTCGCGGTTCATAAAATTCCTTAGTTTTTATTTTGTAATAACTTTATGATAAGTACTACTTCTTTAAATAATTTCTTAATTTTGACCATTCCATTCATTTTTCCTTTAGTCCGTTTGAAAATTTCAGGTCTTTCTAGCAGACACTTGTTTTTCCTTTTAAGTTATAGATGGTCATTCTAACCTTCATATTTTTAGAGTAAGTATAAATATGGAAGTATTTATTTATATCAAACAACCATGCTTCATCCTCCTCACAAGTCTTTGATTCTCCATCAAAGGTGGAGGTTTTTTTTTTTTTCGAATTCACCTTCCAGGTGATCCACTTGTTTTCTCTTTCTTCCTGTAGATTCTTTGTTTTCGGTCATGTGTGTGTCTTCAAAAGAACTACCCTATTTTTCTGTTTCATTACTAGAGGTTTTAGAGTACTTTTTGGTAACTTGTTCCTCTCTTTCCTTCTCTTTTGGACTCTTTTTGGTTACTATGTTGCGTAGCAACATTTCATTTATTTCCAGCTGGTCTTCCTTTTCTTTTTTTATCTTATTTAAACACATTTAATTCCATGATAACGTTCCTCATTGTTTCCAAGACCTGGGTGGTTAAACTTAACTCACTGTTATCTTCTAGTTCTCTAGGAATCTCTTGATTTCGATTCCCCTCAGGTATGTTTCCTTCTTCATTTTGTGCTGACATTTTCACAATAGACATTTTTTTCTATTTGTAACAGTAAATATATTCGTTATATTTTTTCTTGAAAACAAAAATAAAATTTTGGTGTTTCCCTGAGGTCCAAGCATTGGAGCCAACAACTCTGATACCATATGTAACGAACCCCAACATTCACTAAAATAAAAATAAAAAAAA
>ML780216.1:369830-467114 GCA_009831015.1 Picea engelmannii | reverse complement strand
TTTGGTTCTTAACAAACTTGCACTCAGCTCTGCAAGTCTTACACAGGATGCACAAAGCCTTGATCACACAGATTCAACTCTTGGCACTTAGCCTACATCACATAGATATGTCAGCCACTACTTCTTTATATGGCCTAGACATCTATATATACATACAAAATAGGCCTAAACATGGGTAAACCCATTGGTCGACATCCCAATCCCGTTACATATTTCCAAAAAACCAAAAAGGACCCAAAAGTGGGATGAGATCCCGTGATCTCCACTTCGTCTTAAACTCCTCCTTTGATAGGCTTTCGAAGTCCCAAAATAGGTCAACATGACCAAGAAATTCCCAAAACTTGGTCAAGGGACAACAAGCCCCCAAAACTCACATGTGACTCATCCCGAGTCACTCCAGTCTGATCAATTCTGCCTCAAATGCCTCAAGCTTGGCTCGAGTTGCTTCGACTTGCTGCTTTGTTGCGCCCTCTTGTTCAGTGAACTCTTGGATCACTGCATTGTTCACTGGCCCTTCTAGGAACTGGTCTACTATGATGACGAGTTGTTCTAGCTTTGCTCCTTGGCTCTTGACCTCTGTAAACAACAAGCATGCCTTATCTTGCACTGGTTGAAGCTGTTGGGTGACTTCCATCAATTTTCTTTGAAGCATATGGATCTAGTGTTGAGTTGTGCATTATTCATGAGACCTTTTCATTCTGTCTACAGCTGACAGGGCCTTCAGTTGCGCTTCTAGTGTATCTACATTCTTCTTTGCTTTGTGGAGTTGTGACTCTAGAGCCTGTAACTCCGGGTTCTTAGTGCTTTCATATGTTTGAGCACTCTGGTTACTCAACTTCTTGCACTCCAAGGAAATATATTTTAATATGTCAACTACATTGTGGGAAGTTGCCTCCCTTTGGTCTCGTACATCATAAGGGGTCTCGGGCACAGTACAGAGCTCCAAGTCAGCTATGCCCTGTTGGATTACGTCTTCGAGTTGATGCACCTACTGTGGAACTCGTTCTTCAACCTTTACTTCAATGATTGTCACAGAGCAAAGTGATCTATGGACCATATCCTATACTTTGATTTTCTCTATGAGCAACTGTTCTTTTTATTTATGCAGCTAGGATTTTTCTTCATTGAACCTCTCTTGCAGAGTAATCTTCTTGCGTTCAACAGTACTGCACTACTCTAGAAGGTCTTCCTATTCTTGCGCCAAATCCTGGGTGGCTTGCACTGTCTCCTCCTGTGCCCGTCGAAGGCAAGCTTCGACTGTATCAATGATCCGCTAGACTTGAGTTTGCCCATATCCTATTTATGGTGTTCCTGTTGATAGAGGTGCAGTAGAACCTACGCGGCTAGACTGCAGTGCCTGTTTCACTTCTTGAAGTTCAACCTTGATCTGACTAAACACCTCCTCCAGTATAACTTCCTTCATCTCTTCTATCTCTAGCAAAGCATCGTTCAGTGTTGTGACGATGAATTCAAAGTCGTCTGAGGTGAGAGTGGTCTCAAACTTAGTCAGGGTTTCTTTTGATTTCTTCCTTGAGGAAGGTTTCAGAGGGGAGAACTTCCTTTTCTTCGAGGGGTACTCCTCATCTCTAGGTGGTGCAAATTCGCCTTTCTTCTGTTCCACTTTTGTGCCATCTATCTCTTCGTCATCACCTCCTTTCTCAGGTGAGATATAAGCAGTGTTCGTCGAGGCACTATGAACATCTTGGGCTTCTTCATTTTTCTTGGTCTTGCTAATTCTAGGTGTATCGTGCGCTTCTTATAGACTGTCGATATCAGATAGCTTCACAGGGTCTGTTGGGATGAGGAGGTTTTTCGACCATTCCTTGGTGATTTCCTCTAAATCCTCCTCCGTCAACTTGTAGTATGACTGTATCTATTGTTTATGCTCATCAATGTGCTCTGTGATATAGATGAAATGGCGGTCCGTGCTAAATTTCATCAATGGCCTAAACCTATGGAGTGTGTTCGGGGTTATGAGAGGTTCAGACTAGATAGCGATCTTCAGCTGGTTGAAATATGTGTGGAATATGGAATTTGATTTCCACTGCTTGTTCATGTCACTAGAGTACCACAGCGTACCAAACTTCATGGCCAGTGGTTCAAAGGGCTTGATGTTCAGGAAGGTTGCATATTCTGGCATCTCCTAGGTGATGAACACGATTAAGATGATAAGACAACTGAATTGGAACTCATATCCTTGGTCTTTTGCTTCCCTATAGTCAATTTCTAACTAGTTCACCAAGTAATTCACCCAATTCATGTGTAGGCCCTCCACGCACTTCCCAGCGAGGTCAACTACAAATCTAGTCACTTGGGTGGGATGGTTCTTGCAAACTAATTTCCCGACAATCAGTTGATAGGCCAAGAACACTGCATCGGTCTAGATAGAGGATACCTTGTAGCCTCGCGTTCCCTTCTCTACATCTCCATAAGTATCCTTTATCCTCTTGGAGAGAGCGCGATCCGCTGTCTTTTCGAGGTATAAATCCTGTGGGTTGGGGATTTGCATGCTTATCTCTATGATCCGATTGATCAATGTCATATCCATTGTAATGTGGTGGTTCAACCACAAACAACCTCCATGATAGAAAGATAGCAGTAATTTGATGCATGCATTCACCTCTTGGTGTCACCTGAAGTGAGGAATATTCATAACATTCGGTAGGGTGGACTGTGCGAGGTTTTGGGTCCATGACTGAGGGGAAATATTTGAGTTCTTTCCTTTGGTTCTCGTCAGATACTTATGCCAGTAGATAATTCTTTAAACCTTCTTGTCATCGAGGTTGAAGTCGCTGAACTTCAATGCTATGAGATTATTCTGGTCAACACGAACTACACACACTTTTTTCGAAAGGTATGTAGTGACCAACACGTATTCAAAGTCGATGGGAACAATGTCTCGGTTTATAGCACTTCTTAGAGGTGGTAGATAGGCAGGTAGGATTCTTGGGATCAGTTTAGCATTCGCTAAGTCATCCTTGTGCTTAGTTCTCCTTTCACGGGACGATCCAACTCCGTGGGTAGTGGATGGAGAGACCGACAATCCTCTCGTCGACGATGCTTATATACCTATAAAAACTCCTCTCTCTGACATGAATCTCACTGTCATCAAGTCGAGGAGAAATTCTATCACCAATTCTTCAACTGCGGTGAGATCATCAGACATACGTACTCAGTATTAAGATTATCGGGGTTATGATGGACTTAGACACTACACTGGAATAATAGCAAGGGCACAATGATCATTGTATGCAATTCGTTTAGTCTATGGGCTTCAAATTCCCAGTTAGAAAAAGTGTTCTCCATGCATGGCATGAAGGGATAAGTAGGGAACTTGGAAACGGTTCATTTGCAATGGTTATGAGCCCCTATTAACTTTTGTTCAATCTATTATGGCATGGTCAGATGGTCTGATGATGAACCTTTATTGATTTTCTGTCTGTTTTGGGTGGAAGTCGAACGGATATATCAGCCCCAATGGCTATATTACTTTTTCATGGTGAAGTGCCATGTGTCATTGTTCTGATATCCCGACAAAGCTCAAATTCTGTGAATTTTCTTTCTGCGAAGCTCCCTCTGAAATATCTGTAACTTATCCCTCTTCTTATTTAGATTTTTGGCCTTCTTTTTAGTGAGCCTCGTCTCGATAGTCTCTTTTCCATTTCGATTCTTATCGTCTTTTAACACAATCACTATGCAATGTTGAGATTATTTCCTAGGATTCAAGGGTAATACCTTTTCTTTATCTTGGATAGGTACTTCAGTCTTCCGAGAGTCTTATGATGTTCCTACAAATTCGACATCACGGTCGCTAGTGTCAAATAGCTTCGATTTGTTCTCTTGTTCTTCAATTAATTATTCGATCCTTTTACTCATGAAATATTTTAAGTCTTTCTTATTTTTCTCCAACGCTTATTCTTCTTCCCTTCGTCTAGCTTGAGCTCTGTCAATCCAAGGTTTTCCTATTAACATCGTAAATGGGGCGGTGTCTTCAATAAACTTAATAATCTCAAAATCTTCCTCTATCGAAGTTCCATTGACGATCATAGGTATCTGAGCAAGCCTCCCACATAAGTTTACTGGATTTATTTTCAATAACCTTATTCCTCCTAGTGAAGGGATCATAGCAGGCCTTCCTATAGATTCCCAAGTCCTTTTTGTCATGATATTCACTTGTGTGTCCTCATCTATAACACAGTCAATGTTGAAGTCCCCTATTCTTGCTTCAATGCATTCTTTTTCTTTAAAGGTTTATGATAATCTAATATGTCGGTGATCATCCAAGGTGTCTTTCATCTATAGTAATACCTTCTTTGATTCTTTCTGGGGTTCTGCTATAGCCTTAGTTTCTGGATATGTCTTAGGGTTTTCTTGATTCAGATTCGTCCCTTCAAGCTTAATGATCATTCTAGGGCAATCCAAAACTTCATGGTCCATAGCCTTACAACAAAGACAACTAGGTATTCTTCCAGGGCATGCCTTAGCCATATGTCCCAGTCTTCTGCAACTGTAACTAAGAGTTAATTCTCTCTTTCTTTTAAATTATCCCCAACCTCTTTTGTACTGCGTGCTAGGATCGTATGAGCTAACCTACAACAAATTATTTCTAGGATCCTACATCCATTTGTTAGCCCAAACATCTTTTATATGCATAGGTATAACATATCTTTCATGATTCTTATTAGATCTATTCATATCAAACCTTCTTTCATCTATTAGTGCCCTAGTTTTTAGGCTAGGACAAATCCTATCAATCATACCTAGATCCATACTCTAGAAGTAAAAATTTCTACTTATCTTACTTTTACAGAGAATAGAGCTTCCAGATCTAAAATTTTTAACGATTCTTACCTTTCTTAAAGAACAAATATTTCATATCTTTCTTCTTTTCTTCATATCCAACCTCCTTTCTTCAGATTAGGCTTATTTCTTTTAGATCTAATATTCTTTCTTTAGCATAGATCTTTATAAGTCAAGTAGAATACTGCGCACTAGGGCATATATCTACACATGGAGCTTTCATAGTTTCAGTATGGATCTTTGCAAAAAGCTTCTTCTTTCTTGGTTCCCAACAATCACAGTTTCAGGTCCTAGAAATGGAACCATTTTTTGGTAGAGGGGAATACCTAGGGTTCAACGCTACAACAAAGCACCAACAAAACCCTAAATATCGACCCTTTTGGCAACACCTGCGAATAAGATAAAGTCTGACCAGAGGTATACCCCTAGTGGTTGTAGGACTCAAGTGTATGCAACCTTATCTGGGACATAGATCTGTGATTATAATACTTAATATAGCTCTTAGCACTGCCATTTCCTGAATATGTAATCACTATTCACTTCGCTGATACAACAGAGCTTCGCAGTATTCACATCAATCTATAATATTCAAGCACTTAACATATAACAATGGATCAAAATGAGCATATCAAGCACTAAACATGACTATCTAGATCATATCTAACATTCTCACATATCATAATCACAAGGCATAAATAGATCTATCTAAACATATTAGAGCACTTAGCATATAACATATGAACACATCAAGACAAAGCACAAAGCACACAACATATTGTTTACATGGTTCACCCCCACCCTGGCGCTACATCCACCAACTCTTCTTCTTTACTGCCTTCAATCAATCGGTTACAAGCACAGAGCTTCAAAACCCTTACTCCGCACAACATAAAAGATCTGTGCAACTCACTAGATCTTTCTTCCCTGCGCTATAACACAAAGCCTTCTACAGTCTCTCACACGGACTTTCACTTAGCTCTGCAAGTCTTACACAGGATGCACAAATCCTTGATCACACAGATTCAACTCTTGGCACTTATCCTACATCACATAGATATGTCAGCCACTACTTTTCTATATGGCCTAGACATCTATATATACATACAAAATAGGCCTAAACATGGGTAAACCCATGGGCCGACATCCCAATCCCGTTACATAATCCCCAAAACCCAAAAAGGACCCAAAAGTGGGCCAAGATCCTGTGATCTCTGCTTCTTCTTGCGCTCCTCCTTCGACAGGCTATCGAAGTCCCAAAATAGGTCAACATGACCAAGAAATTCCCAAAACTTACTCAAGGGCCAACAGTAATGCACAAAGTAAAACTAGAGGGAAGTATTACAATGAACCACCTTGGTTTCGCCAGAGGCATTTAGTGATTATTACGATAGGGTACAATTCCCTGTGATACAATGGATGTGGAAAAATTTGTATTGGACACGGTGGTCGAGCAATAACCACAGGAGGTACTCTCTTTAGGTATCCATTAATGAACTAAACAAAGATTTAATTCAGTCCCTGGAAAACCCTTCTCTCAACTTCACGCCGAGTTATTGAAAGTATGAGGATAACTCAGTTAGGGTTACGACTATACCTAGTTATCACACCCAACATCTCGCTTAGTTAAAGATCTAGTTACCCGGTTCACTAGTGTTATCAAATTCAGGAGGGAACACTATTCGTTGGGATCCTTAAATGATGCCCAACCATCAACTATATTTCAAAACTATGGTAGTAGAGATAAGGAGTTCAACCAAAAACTTTATTACATGAGGTCTAATTACTTAGACAATTAAGAACAGGTAAATCCACCACTATGTTAAATATTGTGAAACTTTTGATAAGGGTGTATACTTTATTTTAAACCTGATTTCGAATAAGAACCCTTTATGGTATATGTATTTGTTTATGCATAGATTTGGTGATAATTCTAGGGGGTTTTCTTTATAATTTAAATGTTAATACATAGAGATGGTTATAGTACTAGTGGGGTTTTAATGAGTTAAGATTTAGCCCTTATACTCTCATTAATGAATGGGAATGATTTGGAAATATTAATAACTAGGAGACTAGGGTAAAGTAAAGCTATTCCTTATGCTTGTATGTGTGATTACTATGCACTATGGAATAAATCAGAGGAATAGTCTTTTGTATAGGATATTTTGATTGTATCATTAAATGGTTATGTGAACCTGGCGGAAGTAAGTAGTGATGATAAAACTATCTACATATAAAAAAAATTGTTATTTCGAAAATTTGGGGTACATTACATATGGTATCAGAGAAAAGGTTACAACACTAGGACCTTAAAAACACGGCCAAAATTTTGTTTAGTAAATGTTTTTCTGTTTGATGAAAAACTCATAAAACGCTTACTGTTACAAACAAAAAAAAAAAAAATTGTGATAATGGAAGCACAGAATGAAGTGGAGATAAAACTCGAGGAGAATCCTGAGCAAGGACCTCTTGAAGAACCCATGCAAAACAGTGAAGGAATTTCATCCACCTAGGTTCTCGAAACCATGAAAAACCTTATTGTGGAACTACAAGTGTTCAAGGAAGACAATGAGAAACTAAAAAAGGCACAACAAGAACAACAAGAAATAAATGAAGTATTGTTGCATAGCATAGTGTTGGCCCTTGACCAAGTTTTGAGGATTCTTGGTCATGTTTGACCTAATTTTGGGACTTCGACACGCTGTCGAAGGTGGAGCTCAAGACGAAGTGGAGATTATGTAAAGGGTATGGGGATGTCGTCCCATGGGTTTACCCATGCTTAGGCTTATTTTGTATGTATAAATAAATGCTAAGGCGATGTAGTGAGTATTAATGGATAGATGCAAGTGATGGTTGTAGTCCAATCTATGTGAATGACAGTGATAGGTGCTAAGTTCTAAAGTTTGATCCATGTGATTGAAGTATTGTAAGAGATTTGTGCATACTATATGAGGCTTGCAGAGCTAAGTCCAAGTGGGTGCAAGAGATTGAGAAGAGGCTTAGTGTTGTAACCTAGCCTAGGGAAGGAGGATCTAGCGAGGCGTACAGATATCCTATCCTCCATGGAGTAGGATTTTTGTGTCTCTGTGCATGTAGCTTATTGAAGAAGATAATAAATAAGACAAAGAGTTGGTGGATGCAACCCTAGTGTGGGGGTGAACCACGTAAATGTTGTGTTGCTCTACTTTGTGCGATGTGTTGATGTGTTTATATGTTAATGTGATTAGCTATTTGATATAGATGAATGATAGATAGATATATTAAGGCTATGTTCTTAATAGTATGTATCTGACCTATGTGGATATTCTTAGTGCTTAAATACCTTAGATCTGAATAAATACTATGATACTCTGTAATTAGGGTTTAACTACACTGTAAATAAGACTAGATATAGATGAATGTTAACTGTTGAGTTGTTTGTTAAGTGGTAAAATCACATATCTATGTCCCAGCTAAGGTTGAAGACATTTGATTCTTGCAACCACCCTTTCCACTACCTCGGGTGAGACTTCATCTGCTTCGCATGTGTTGCCGAAAGGGCCGGTAGTTAGGGTTTTGTTGGTGCATTGTTGTAGCATTGAACCCTGGGTCTGCCCTTGTGCCAACAAATGGTTCTGTTGTTAGGACCTAAAACTGTGATTGCTAGGAACCGAGGAAGAAGAAGCTTTGTGAAAAGATCTGGCCTGAAAATATCATTACTGGGATCTGAGGAAAAAGGAGCTTTGTGCGAAGATCTGAACTAAAAAAGAGAAAATATTTGTCTGTAGAATTGTTTCCCTAATACACAACACTACTTGATCTGTGGAGCTCTGTGCCAAGAGGAAGGGTCAAATATGAAGAAAAGATGGAAGATCTGAATAAAAGAGGTAATATTTGGGAGATTTGTGCCTTGATAAAGGTGAAAGTGAGACTAAAGAGGTAAGACTTGTAAGTTTTTTTCTCTGTAGAAGTAAGATAAGTGGATTTTTTTGTTTCTGGAGTATGAATCTAGGTATGTTTGATAAGATTTGTCCTATCTTGAAAACTAGGGATCTAATAGAAGAAAAAAGATTTGATATGAGTAGATCTGATAAGAATAGTGAAAGATATGTTATACCTATGCATAGAGAGAATGTTTGGACTAACAAATGGATGCAGGACCCTATAAATAGTTTGTTGTAGGTTAGCTACCATGATCCTAGCGCCCAATACAGGAGAGGTTGGGGATAATTTAAGAGAAAGAGAGGATTAACCCTTTGTTACAGTTGCAGAAAACCAAGACATATTGCTAAGGAATGCCTTGGAAGAAGACCTAGTTGACTCTATTGCAAATATAGGGACTATGAAGTATTGGATTACCCTATAATGATTGATAACGTTGAAAGGATGAATATGAGACAAGAAACCGTGAGAAAGGTAAAGCAACTAAGATTATGGAAGAACCCCAGAAAGAATTGGAAAAAGTATTTCTACAGATGAAAGAACCTCTGAATGACCACCGACATATCATCATATTAGAGATCTTCAAAGAAAAATAGTGCATTGAAGTAGGAATAGGAGACTTCGACATTGACTGTGTTCTGAATGAGGAAACACAGGTGAATATCATGACAAAAAGAACTTGGGAACTTTTAGGGGAGCCTGCTATGATTCCTTCATTGGGAGGAATAGGATTATTCAAAGGAAAAATGATAATCCTATGTGGAAGACTTACCCAGACATCTATGATTTCTCATGGAACTTCGACATAGGAGGAATTTGAAGTTGTTAAATTTATTGAGAACATCGCTCCATTTGCTATGTTACTAGGAAAACCTTGGATTGAAGGAGATCAGGCCAGAAGGAAAGAAGAAGAAGTCTTAGTGTAGAACAAACAAGATTTAAAAGATTTCATAACTAGGAGGATCACACACTTGATTGAAGAACAAGAGAACCGAGCGAAGCTATTTAAAACTAGTGACTTGGATGTCGAAGTTGCAAGAACACAAGAATATTTGTAGAAGACTGAATTACCTATCCTAGATAGAGAAGAAGTATTAACCCTGATTTCTAGGAAAGAATATCAACATCGTGAAGTTACTCTACCAGAAAAAGATAAGAATCATAATGGAAAATGGAATTTTGAGACGAAGCTCACCAGAAAGAAGGCTAGAAAACTAAGTAAGAAGAGAGCTAATATTGAAAAGTTACAAAAGGTTCCAGAGGGAACTTCGCAGAAAGAAAATTTGCAAAATTGGAACTTTGTCAGGATATCAGAACTGCATCACATGGAACTTCACCATGGCGATGTAATATAGCCATTGTGAACAGTATAACAATTAGACTGACGATTCGAACAGGTAGAAAATCATTTATGGCCAGACATCTCACCATCAGACCATTGGGACCATGCCATAATAGACAGAACTGAATTAATGAAGGCTTCTCACCTATTGAAAGAGATTCGTTGCCAAGTTATCTATTTATCTCGTCGTGCCACGCAAAAAGAAAAATTTTTCCAAACGTGATAATCTGAGCCCACAAAATAGTTGATTTTTCACAGTGATCATCATGTTATTTCCATCCATGAAATTACTCTTCGAACCTGAGATATTCAACCATGAGTGTGTATGTCTGAAGAACATAGCACACTCGAAGAGTCTATGAAGGAAGTACTCATCAACCTCATGACTGAGAGAGTCATGTCTGAAAGAGTGATGTCTGTGGGTATATAAGCATCATCAACGAGAGGAGTGCAAGCCTCTCCATCGACTTCTCATGGAGCTGGACCATCCTGACCATTAATGGAAAAGAGAAATAAGCGCAGAGATGACCTAGAAAATGCGAAGCTGATCTTGACCATATTTCCTGAATACATCACACCTATGGCTGACGCAGTGAGCCATGATAGTGTGCCAAGATATTTCTAGTACACCATGTTTACTGCATACCTCCCAAAGGGGATATGCGTAGTTCGATCATAGCAGGACAAGATTGCAACGTTGAAGTTTAATGACTTCAAAATCGGATATCGCAAGAGCTATAGTATGATCGCCCCATAAAAATACCTGACCAGGATGAAGGTGAAGAACTCAAAGATAATCCCTCATCCATGGACGATGAACCTCACGTAGTCCACCCTATTAAATGTAATGAAAATCCCACACATCGGAAGGCACCAGAAAGTAAACGCATGTGTCAAGCTACTCCTTTCATGTTACCATGGAGGCTACTTATGGCTAGATCGTAATATCACAGTTGATACGATGTTGATACATAGGATCATCATATTAAGTATGCAAAGACCCAACCCGCAGGAGTTCTATTCCAGAAAATCCACAGATCAGACACTAGCACAGAAGATCAAGGATAGATATAGCGATGTTGAAAAGGGGATGCGAGGCTACAAGGTATCCCCCATTCAAAATGGCACAGTACACATAGCCTGCTAGTTAATAGAAGGAAAGTTAGTAAGGAAGAACCAACCCATGCAGGACATAGGCTTTTTCATTGACCTTGCAGGGAAGTGTGTGGAAGGTTGACAGATGAACTAAGTGAAGTACCTAGTTAATCAGTTTGAACTAGACTGTCACGACACACAGGATCATGGCTATGAGTTTCAGTTTAGCTAGTTCCTGATCCTCATTGCCTTTGTTTCCTGGGATATGCCAAAATGTGAAACCTTTCCAGATATTGAACCATTCGAGCCGCTTGATGCGAAGTTCACCACACTCTGGTACTCAAGTGATATCAACAAAAAATGGCATTCAAACGTTGTTTTTCACACATATTACCTTCATATGAAGAGATACATCAAAGTTGTACCTCGCATGACTCCGAACACCCTACAGAGGTTCTGACCCCTAATGAAGTTCTGCGTAGATTGACACTTCATCTACATTACAGTGTGAGCCAATGGACATAAGGAGGAGATTCAGTCGTACTACAAACTCATGGAAGAGGACCTTGAGGGGCTCACTAAGGACTGGTCAGGAGACCTCCTTATTCCTGTAGAACCTGTAGAGATGTTAGACACTGACAGCCCAGAGACCATGCATAAATAACATGATACACTCGGACACACCAGAAGGAATAAATTTGAAGAGGTCCAAGACTTAAGCAGTGCCTCAGGCAATACTGCTTTAGTATCAACTGATCAAGGGGGTGATGATGAAGTAGAAAATATAAATGGAAAAGGAGTTGAATAGAAGCAAGGTGAAGTAACACCACCCAGAGACGAGGTTGATCCCCTAGAGAAGAGGAAGGGTTCTCCCCGAAACCTTCTTTCCAGAAGAAATCCAGAGCCAACGTTACCAAGATGAAGACTATTCGCACTACCGATGATTTTGAATTCATCATAGCAGCCCTAAACGACGCTTCGCTGGAAATCGTAGAGAAATAAGAAACTGAGCATGAGGAAATGTACAATAGAATTAAGTTTGACCTCTGAGGGGTACAACAGGCCCTTCAACCTAGTCACACACTACCCACTATGCCCCTGCCATCGAGAGAACTAGAGTTGGGAGATGAACCATCCCAACTCCATCGATTAGCCAGTGTGGTCGAAGCTCTCCTTCATCGTGCACAAGAAGAAACAGAAAAAACCACCTAGGCCTTGAAGTAAGTGCAAGGAGTACTTGTAGAACAACATCGAGTTGAAGAGAAGGATAAGGTTGCTCTGAGGCAATGTTTTGCAAAGAGAAAGAACAGATGAAACAAGAAAAAGAACAGTTGCTCGTAGAGAAACTCGAAGTGAAAGATGCAATCAACAGATAAATACACTATGTGATAGGATTAGAACCACAGGTAGAAGACTGAGTTACGCATTAAGTAGAGCAGTTCGCAGAAGCTATCCAGTAGCTACAACAATAAATAGCATACTTAGAGCTCTACACCATACCCGACACCCTGCAGGATGTAAGGGATCAAAGAGAAGCAACTTCTCTAAGCGCAGTTGAAAGAATCAAAGTCATTTCCATGGAATGCAAGAAACTGAGTGATCATAGTGGCCAACCGTATGAGCGACTCACTGAGAATCCAAAATTGAAGACTCTGGATTCATAACTACAGGAAGCGAAGTAGCAAGTAGACACAATATAGGTGCAGTTGAAGCCCCTATCAGTTATGGAAATAATGCAGTTATCCCAAGAGCAGCACACTACCCAGAGTTATGGAAGTATCTCAGAGGCTCCAACCTCTACAGGATGAGGCTTACCAACTGTTCACAGAGATCGAAGTTCGAGGAGAGGAAATGGAGCAAGTCATCACTATAGTTGAACAAAGCCTAGAGGCGCATGTCAATGAAGCAGTCATACAAGAGTTCATTGAAGAGGAGGACATGGCACAACAAAAAGTCGAAGCAGCTCGAGATAATCTTGAGGCTTTTGAAGAAAACTATCCAGATCAGTATGACTCAGGATGAGTCACAGGTGAGTGTTGGGGGCCTGTTGGCTCTTTACCAATTTTTGAGGATTCTTGGTCATGTTTGACCTAATTTTTGGACTTCTACAGGCTATCAAAGGTGGAGCGAAAGAAAAAGCGGAGATCGCGGGATATTAGCCCATTTTAGGGACCTTGTTGGGATTCAGGATTATGTAATGGGTATGGGGATGTTGGCCCATGGGTGTACCCATTCTTAGGCCTATTTTGTATGTATAAATAGATGATAAGGTGCTGTAGTTAGTATGAATGGCTAAGTTATCTTTGGATAGATGCAAGTGATGGTTGTACTCCAATCTATGTGAATGAAAGTGCTAGGTGCTAAGTGCTAAATTTTGATCCATGTGATCAAAGGACTGTAAGATCTCTGTGCATATTGTATGAGGCTTGCACAGCTAAGTGCAAGTGGGTGCAAGAGAATGAGAAGAGGCTTAGTATTGTAACCTATCCTAGGGAAGGAGGATCTAGCGAGGTGTGCATATCTCCTATCCTATGCAGAGTAGGGTTTTTTTGGCTCCGTGCATGTAGTTGATTGAATAAGCTAATAAAGAAGACAAAGAGTTGGTGGACATAGCCCCAGGGTGGGGGTGAACCATGTACATGTTGTGTTGCTCTACTTTGTGCGATGTGTTGATGTGTTTATATGTTAATTTTCTTACTGCTTCGATATAGATGAATGGTATATAGATATGTTAATTCTATGTTCTTAATAGTGTGGATCTGACCTATGTGGATATGCTTAGTGCTTAAATATCTTAGATCTCAATGAATACTGTGACACTCTGTAATTGGGGTTTAACTACATTGTAACTAAGATTCGATATAGATGAATGTTAACTTATGAGTGCTCTGTTAAGTGATAGAATCAAATATCTGTGTCCCAGCTAAGGTTGTAGACATCTGAGTCCTACAACCACCCGTGCCTCTACCTCAGGTGAGACTTCATCTTCTTTGCAGGTGTTGTCGAAAGGGTTGGTAGTTAGGGTTTTGTTGGTGCATTGTTGTAGCATTGAAACTTGGGTATGCCCATGTGCCAACACATAGTAACAAAGAAGATACCAAAGGACAATAACGAGGGAGAAGAGGTCAACAAAAGAGCCTCCAAAAATTCTAGTCCCGAGGAAGAAAAATAGGACATCCCTTTTGAAGGCACACCATCAACAGAAGATAAAAAAACCACAGGAATAAAGAGGAAAAGGGTGTACCACCTGGAGGGACAGTTTAAGAAAATCAAACCGTCCACCTTTGATGAAGAATACAGGACATGGGAGGAGGCTGAAGCATGGTTACTAAACATAAAAAAATATATTTCCAAATATACAATTATTCCAGCAACATGAAGGTCATAATGGCCATCTATAACATGAAAGGAAAAGAAACTATATGGTGGAAGGACCTGAAGTTGGCCAAGGGCCTAAAGGAAAAAGAAATGGAATGGTCATATTTCAAGAAACACTTTAAGAAATGGTATTTATGAGAAAGTTATTTTGAGAGAAAGACCAAATAATTTTATGAGATAAGACTCGGTCAAAGGACTATGGATGACCTGATAAAAAAATTCCTTGAATTATTGATATTTGTGCCTTATATCTGTGAAGAAAAAGTAAAAATCCAATGGTTCTTGAGATTCTTACCATAGTCCTATAAGGACAGAATCAAATTTGACAACCCCAAGACCTTAAGTGAATTTTTCAGAAAGGTTTGAATGTGTTACGATCAATACAAGCAACGATCTGAACTTCCCAAGGATTAGAAAGATAAGAAACAAAACATAGTGAACCAGCGGAAGAAGGGATATCAACCAACCCCTTTCCGGAATGAAACAAAGAGTTTTCCAAGGAAATATTTTCACTCCAATAACCAGAACACCCAATGGGGAGGTAAACCAGTTAATCTAGGAACAAAGAAGTTTGGGGACAGCCCCAAAGAACCATTAAAATTATGGGAATGTGGAGAACATCACTTAAGGAGGAATTGCCCATGTCTAAATTCTACAGCAAGGACCACAATTCACAATCTACAAGAGGCCTATACAGTGGATGACATGGTCAGAAGTGTACACAGGATCAATGCAGTCATGGATGGTCGACAAGATGATCACCAGTCCACTGTAGTGGAAGTTGAAGGTAAAGTTAACAATAATCATGTTCCTATTTTAATTGATCGAGGATCTACCTTGAGTTATGTTCCTCCTCGTATATTGGATTCAATTAAACTTAATAAAGTAAGGCATACAGAGTCTTGGATAGTACAACTAGCAACAAGAACAAAAAGAAAAGTTACATAATTAATTTCATATTGTGAGTTCAGTTTAGATGGTCAAAATACCAAAATAAACCTAAATATTCTACCATTAGGGTCTTATGATATAATTATTGGAATGGATTGTTTAGAGAGGCATAAAAAAGTTTTTCATTGTTATGAAAAATCACTCACTTACAAAGACGAAAAACAACACTGTTAGGATAGCAGAAGGCATGCAAAAACCAGTCTCAGTTAGGCATATTTCAGCAATGTAGTTTAAGAAGTGTATGAGTAAAGGTTGTCAAATTTATGCTATCCAAGTGAAAAATCTATCGGAAAAAGAAAATAAACCTAACATAGAATTTTTTTCCATCTTACATGAATTTAGAGACTTGTTCATAGAGGAAATACCTAAACTTCCCCCAAGAAGAGAGATAAACTTCTTTATCAATTTGTTGCTTGGATCAAACCCTATATCTAAGGCACCCTACCGAATGAGTTTACCCAAATTATTAGAGTTAAAGATTCAACTACAAGAACTGTTGGACAATGAATACATCAGACCAGGTGTCTCTCCATGGGTAGCACTGGTCCTTTTTGTTAAAAAGAATGAAGAAAATATAAGATTATGAATTAATTACAAACAATTAAACAAAATGTTTGTTAAGAACAAATACCCCCTACCTAGAATCAATGATCTATTTGATCAAGTGGGAGGGGAAGAGATTTTTTGTAAGTTGGATTTAAGATCTGGTCATCACTAGGTTACAATAAAGGATAAAGACATAAGTAAAACCACATTCAGGATAAGATATGGACATTGTAAATTTGTTGTTATACCATTTTGTATCACTAACACACCAACAACATTTATGTGTTTAATGAATAACATTTTCAGTCAATACTTGGATAGTTTTTTTTGGTATTTATTGACAATATCCTGGGGCATTCAAAAACAAAAGAATAACATGAAGAACATCTAAGGATAATATTGCAAACTTTAAGAAAACACAAACTGTATGAAAATTTTGACAAATATGACTTTTATCAAAACAAAATACAATACCCAGGACATGTAATATCTGAAGAAGGTATTGCAGTCATCCTAGAGAAGATACGAGCCATGATGGAATGGCCTATCCCCAAGGATGTAGCAAACATATAGTCATTCATGGGAATCATCGGGTACTACCGCATATTTATAGAGAGATTCTATAAGTTCCATACCCTATAAGATCCATACAGAAAAAGGGAACCAAGTTTAATTGGTCACATAAATGTCATGACAGTTTTAATAAGTTAAACGAATTGTTAACACCGACACCAATTTTAAGGGTAGAAGACCTGGATAAATACTTCACAGTCTGCGTGGATGTGAGCAAAGAAGGTTTGGGAGGTGTCCTAACTGAAGAAGGGCGTGTTATTTGTTACGAGTCCCAAAAACTAAAAGAGCATGAATGAAACTACGCCACTCATGAATTGAAATTAGCAGTGGTCATCCATGAATTAAAAATGTGGCGACACTATATAATGGGAAGAAAAATTATGTTGCTAACCAATAACAATGGTGTGAAATTCTTGTTTTGTCAACCAGACCTTAACGCAAGGCAAGCAAGATTGTTGGCCTTCTTGAGCGAATTTGATTTCGAGGTAAGACACATCAAGGGTAAGGAAAACAATGTGGCATATTCTTTAAGTAGAAGAATTGATGGGTTGTTTGAGATAAACATTAGCAGGGCAGAAATAGACGTTGAGCAAAGGATAAAGGCTGGAAGTAATAATGATGAAAAATACATTAAAACAGTGGCAGATTTACAAAACAATGCAGAAAATTTAGACATAATATATCTATGTTTGGATAGAAATGGTCTAATAAGATTCAAAAACAGGTTATACATACCAGATTCTGCTGAATTAAAGTTAATAGTTTTGGACGAAATACACAAGAAGCCATATTTTGTTCATCCGAGATACCATAAAATGGTAACAACACTAAGGAAGTTATTTTAATGGCCTAATATGAAATACAAGACAACAAAATACTTGTCTAAGTGCCAAAATTTTCAACAAGTGAAGGTTGAACACTAGCACCCAGCTGGCTTGTTGCAGCCTCTATCTGTACCGAAATGAAATTGGGAGACTATATCACTGGATTTTATCACAGGTTTTCCTAGAACTGAAAAACATAATGATTCAATTATGGTAGTAATTGATAATCTTAGCAAGTATGCACATTTTATTCCCATAAAATCTACTTATAAAGATATTAACATCGCTGAAATATTCATGAAGTAAATTTTTAGACTGCATGGTATTCCTAAATTGGTGATTTCAGATGGAGACGTAAAATTTACATCTACGTTTTGGAAAGAATTGTTTGAGGGGTTGAATACTAACTTGAATTTCAGCACAAGGTACCATCCCCAAACGGATCGGTAGACTGAATGAGTGAACCAAACCATGGAATATATGCTATGAATTTACTTAAGGACAAAACCAAGTAAGTGGGAATACTACTTGCACTTGGTGGAATTTGCATACAATAATGGTTACCAGACATCGGCTAAGATGATCCCCTTCTAAGTACTATATGGAAAAAAGTGTACAACTCTGATTAGCTGGAATAAACCAGTTGATAGAATCATGGTGGGACCAAAAATTCTCAAGGAAATGGAGAATACGGTAAGAAAAGTACAACAGAATTTAAAAGAGGCACATGATAGACAAAAAATTTACACGAACCTAAAAAGAAGGCACTAGGAATTTCAAGTTGGAGACCACGTGTATTTAAAGGTCAAAGCATGAAGAAGTTCATTAAATATAGGAAACTGTTCCAAGTTTGTGCCAAGGTTTTATGGCCCTTTTGAGATCTTAGCTCGAATTGGACCCATCGCATATCAACTTGCACTTTCTGCAAATGTGAAAATTCATAATGTATTTCATGTTTCTTTGTTAAAAAAATATGTTCATGATCCAACTCACATGATCGATTGGAACATGATGCAGGTGGAAATAGAAGGTGATTTCCAAGTGGATCATCTATGCATTCTGGAAAGGATAGAAACAATGTTACAGAATAGATTCGTCACCAAGGTAAAAGTGCAATGGAAGCACTTTCGTCCTGAGGAGGCCACTTGGGAATTAGAGGAAGATTTGTGGAAATCATATCCAACCCTATTCCAATAAAGGAACAAACATTGAGGACAATGTTGCACTAAAAGGGGAATGGATGTAATATCCCCCAAAAAGAAAAATTTATTATTAAAGTTTGTATGCACTTCGGAATTTATTTCCGTTTTTGACAAATTTGAATTTGGAAAATTATTGCCATTTATGGCAATTCTGAATTTAGAATTTGGTTAATTGTAATTAATTATTGTGACTATTCGGCAAAGATTTGATTTTCCCAGCCAACTCTTTGACTATGACACTTGTAAGAGACAAATATTTTTTATTTTTATTGTTGAGGTAAAAATGGAATAGCTAAGTTGAAATCAACTAACCATGACTCCATGAGTGTGGAACAGACTTGAAACACCTCAGGGCTGAATTTTACAAGTGGAAAATTAGGAATTTGGCCATTGGCAGCCCCTGAAAATCAGGGATTTGTAAAGATGCAAAAATTCCCAAGGGGAAAAGACCATATGGGAGGAGGTAGGACATTGCCTAGGATGTTGGGGAAAAAGGATATCACTTTCTGTTATGAGCACTATTTTCTAAGTGTGAGGCAAGGAAAATGTTTTATCTGAAAAGAGGACTATAGAGAAAGAGGAGCTTCGAGGTTTCCCTCATGGATTCATGGTTAGGATATGAGGTGAATGGAGCAAGTAGATTGGTTGTTATGTTCTATGGTTGGGTGGAACTTGGTTTTTCCATTTGTTGTCCAAGCACTTTGTTCAAATATGTACATCTAATTATCCCTCCTTGTTTAGTGTGTTTTTTTTCTTAATGGATGGTAAAATGAAACGAATTATAGAATTAAGTTTTTGTTTTACAGTTTGAATTTATCCAATGAGTAGAGCTAACAAAACTATTGTGCGAAATAGTTGTTGATGAATGTGCAAAAGTTTATGATTCAAATGATGTACCCTCTGAATCCACAATAGGAAAACAAATATTAGTCGATTTAGTTGTTGATATTAGAAATATTTGTTATAAGTATGAATGTAGACTGAAATATAAACATGTATAAGGATTTATTTCAGATTGCTACAAGTCGAATAACTAAAGTACAAGACCACATGAATGCCTATATGTATTTTACACGTTGCAATAAAACTAACAAAAGTCTCACCATGATCAGCATAGACCTATACATTATATATATATATATATATATATATAAGTGTATAGATGTTTTCTTAAATAATAGTTAAATTGGTATGAACACAAACGAAGTTTTGGAATAGATACCAAAACAGAAAAATACATATATACATATATGTTGTTTCCTATATAGAATTTTAGAACTACACAAATATCTAATAGACAGAAAAATTTAGATATTGGATCACATGAGACTGCAACTAAGCTTCCATTGATAGGAATGCACCAAAGGCATAAATTTACAGTTCTGCATATCACAGTAAAACAATAAATGAAGCTCTAGTGTCACATATCACATAGTACATAGTCTTCTCGTTATATAACATTTGTCAATTGAATTGTAGGAAAGTATGTACATTATTTTTCTTAAGATAATGAATGACATGTGTCGCCAGAGGATTTGATCTATATTTTTTTATGATCGAATAACTTGGACAAGAACCCAGTACCACTTGGAAACCGAACCTGAATCCTCGAACAATTAAAATACTGGAAATTAGAACTCGAATACCTTTTTCGAGCCTGGTGATATCTGGATCATTTAACCGTGAAAGATCCAAGTACTACAAGGGATGTCGAGAGTTAGTAAATAAAATTATGAAGAATCAAGTTATTAATAGAAAACAAAATTATTTTTGAGAACTAGTAAACAACGAAAGTGAAATATGAAAGAGAAAGCAACATTAATAAATAACCCATGAAACGTATTATTAAGGAGTCAACACAAGACAATAAATATCTTGAGGTTGGCGTAGGGTGTTCCTTTTTCCATCAATAGCACTGAGCGAACGGTTCATAGCCCGAAGGGGAGGAGTGGACTTTGAAACAATTGATGGGTACCCTCGGAATGGAAACAAGGGGGTCCCATCATTAGTCTTGTAACCGAATAGAATAACCAATTTATTAGTATGTATCAAATGATTTAAAAGAATTATTAAACATGCAACATATATAGTATAACTCGAACTATAAAGAACACACAGTATAAAACAGGTCCAACAGAATTGTCCAATTCAGGGCACAATTAGGGTTTCAAAATAATGTTTTCATAATTATCTAAAACTACAGATTAATGATAAAGGAAACGTAAGCAAGAACAGACTCCTAGATACTTAAAGTTCTTTTCCTTATGCTAACAAGTGAAATTTTGACAAGCGTAAACACAAAATTTTAGAACGGAGTGCTTAGAACAAATCGTTTTAAATAAGGTTAAATCCTAGAAACTATGTCCATAGTGGAAGTCGTATGGTCGTAGTAATTCCTATATAGGTATGAAGGATGTCGTAATAAGACAGAGTACTAAATTCTACATAGTATCCAAAATACCCTACCACACCACATGAAATGAATTTGAACTTTACAATGCATAATTCATGGGTGAAATGATTACAGTAAGTTTCAGGCACGTATCTCTTCATCAGTCGAAAATTTCGAAGATCCAATACTTAATCGAAATAGGAAGTAAATATGAAACTTATTCCTACCGTAAATATTGAAAGTAACTGTGGGAAATCAGATATATATTCAAACAAGGGATTCTCGGGTGAGAGGCATGTAGAGAACTTTTTCAAATAAGATTCAAGTATAAGTAAATAAGAAAGGACTGAGGTCACAACCTTGCGGATAGAACCTCCTTACCTCTGTGAGTGGAGTTATTCAATCCCAGAAACCCAATGGTATAATATAAGGGACAAACGCAGACTTCCATAAGATAAGGTCATTGATACAGAGATATGTGCATAATGCACAGAGACCATTGTTACACTATGGGTAACTAGGGATGTTTTCCTTCATGAACTTTTATCAAGAATATTGATGACACCAACAACAGAGGATAACCCAATGAACAGTTTGGGGAAAATAGGCGACAACATGCAACACATGGGGTCCTACCCTGCAACCTATGCATAGAGCACAAACAAGAAAAATAATTGAGTTACACTTTGCGAAAAGAGTTATGCGGGTGATGGTTATGGAGGCATTATATCCCTCACAGAACACGCCTGAAGGTTTAAATTTAGACAATAACGATAAGTGTAGAACTAGTGAGGACTGAGAAAGGACTTATTATTACTTATGGTTATAGTAGAAGGCATTCCTACAGAGAGATAACCAAGGGGGGAGCGGGGGGCTGCTAATTCTTAAAGGTAACCTGCAAAACCCTAGTTCAAGAACTATAAATCCAGGGGAGCAGACAAGAGATTAACCCGTTGTAGAAATTAGTGAACATTTATAGTGATAATGAGAGGGGTGGTATGCAAGAAATTACCTGTTCAAGTGCAGTAGGAATAACATACCACCCAAAAAACTCTCCCACCAATACTTAAGATGTGACTACCATTGTTACCAACCATGAGTCGAGTGATGAGTAACGCGCAGAGAAAAACTAGAGGGAAATATTACAATGAACCACATCAGTTTCACCAGAGGCGTCTAGTGAGTATTACGATAGGGTACAATGCAATGTGATACGATGGAGGTGGTGAAATTCATATTGGACATGGTGGTCGAACAATAACCACGGGAGGTACTATCTGTAGAAAGTCATTAATGGATTAGACAAAGATTTAATTTAGTTCATGACAAACCCTTTTCTCGACTTCATGCGAAGTTATTGCAAGTATGAGGATAACTCAGTTAGGGTTACGACTATACCCAGTTATCACACCCAACATCTCGTTGAGTTAAAGATCTATTTACCTGGTTCACTAGTGTTATCAAATTTGAGAGGGAACTATATTCGTTGGGCTCCTTAAATGATGCCCAACCGCCAACTATATTTCAAAACTATGGTAGTAGAGATTGGGAGTTCAACCACAAACTTTATTCCATGAGGTCTAATTACTTAGACAGTTAAGAACACGTAAAGCCACCACTATGTTAAAGACTGTGAAACTTTTAATAAGGGTGTATACTTTATTTTAAACCTGATTTTGAATAAGAACCCTTTATGGTATATGTATTTGTTTATGCATAGAGCTAGTGATAGTGCTAGGGGATTTTCATTATAATTTAAATGTTAATACATAGATATGGTTATAGTACTAGTAGGGTTTTAATGAGTTAAACTTTGTCCCTTATACTCTCATTAATGAATGGGAATGATTTGGAAATATTAGTAACTATGAGACTAAGGTAAATTAAAGTTATTCCTTCATCTTGTATGTGTGATTACTATGCAGCATGGAATAACGCAAAGGGATAGTCTTTTTTATAGGATATTTTGACTGTATTGTTAAATGGTTACGTGAACCTGGTAGAACAAAGTAGTGACGATAAAACTATCTACAAATATGTAAAAAAAATATTTGGGAAATTTGGGGTACATTACAGTACCCCTAGCGTTGGCGGGGAGGTACGGGTGAGGTCACATCGATTTAAAAGAGGAAGTTGGACAGAGTGCATGTGAGACAATGACTCAGATATGTCGCATTGGGATACAGTATGCATGCATTTATTTTTGAATGGTAGATTAATGTTATTCTCGCGCTTTTATTTATGTACCTCTATTTTCTAAGGAAATGTGTTTTACTTAGCATTTTAATCAAATAACTTAAATTCATCCTAGTCTTATGCTCGCTTCATTCTGAATTGATTTCCATGGCAACCCAAACCCTAATTGCTATGACTGTTATGTTTTTGTTTTATTGATTACTAAGAAGAATTTTGTGTTTTTCCCTTATCCCTAGGTCATCAATCCATGCTTGAGCATTTGGCCAAGATCCAAATTGATGGTCATCACTTCAGTGTTTAAAGACCTATAGATTCTAATGCCCTATTTTTTTGTGCATGGATGATGAGCAAAGGATAATTTTTCCAGCTATCTATCTCTTACTTATATCTGTGTTTCTGATAATGAATCATCCTTGCATTGATTGATTCATTGAGGAATGATTTATCTTTGCGTCTCTTGTTGTATTATCTTTGTTCTTTATCTCTGTGATTTCTGGGCATATTACCTAGTGCTTGATTGGTATAACCCCTACGATTTTATTGATAAACCCCAAAACTTGTTCGATATCATCTCTGTTATTTTTGTGACGAATCCCAGTGCTTTGTTGGGTATTTTGTCTGCGATTACATGTAGTCAATGCGATGTAATAAATTGACAGTGTTTTTGAGAGGCAGTGTCTATTATTGAAATTTTTAGTGACTGCAATTTTATTGCCGTAACACTGTTTATATATACATCGATTTCGAATTTTCCCCAACAATGTTACATGGCTGAGAGTTTGATTGATAGATTTCATACCCCTTCTTTTCACAAATTTACCAAGCGACTTTCATTGATTACTATACAAGCGTTTTAATCAACCACAAAATTTTACCATTGTTTTCCCTTGAATGTTGTACCTGAGTTTTAATCAGCCATGAATCTTTTACCTATGTTTTCCACTGATTGATCCACCTCCTCATTAGTCAACCACAAATTCTCACCTCTGCGTTATTTTTAATGATCTCTAGGTTGGTATGGTCTTTGTGTTTTGTATCACCCCTGCATTTTAATGATCTTGATGTTTTTTTGATCACTGTGTTTTAAATAATATTTGCGTTCTAATGAGTTGTCTATGCATTCTTTTACCTGTGTTTGGTGATGGTACATACATTTCTCTTTTTCCTACTTTTTATGAAATCTTTTCGAGTGTTTGATAAGATTTCAGCAGAGATATGGTGAATCTGTCCTTCTAATGGCCAACAATTTATTTGCAGACACATACACAGAGATTTATATGCATACACATACAAAACGATTCATTTTCATACACATGAAATTTATTTATATCATATGGTTCTTATATCATGTGATTTAATTGTATTAAGACAACGACCATGTATATCTATTGACAACTATCTTATTATTAGCAGATTGACAACGATTCCATTAACAACATACAGATAACATACTTTATTAATAGCGATTTTACTAATATCATGTTGATAGAATATTGAAAGTGGGTTTATAATAGTCAACTGGTAGCATTCTAACAGTGACTGATAGCATATTGGTAGACTGTGTTTTTAATTTGCAATATCCTTAGAATGTGTAGTATGTGGGGTAGAAACTGATATAATTCGTTTTTAATTTTCAATATATTTAGATTGCGTGGTAGGTGGGCTAGAGAGTGATATAATATGATTTAATAGAAAACTTCATCATGTATTCAATGTGCAACAATATCACGTTTAACTTAGTCATATTTTAGACAAGAATATTTTATCCATATATTTATCTCAGCAATATCAAATTTATCTCAGCGTTTTGTGAAAGATAGACAGAGTTTCCCTTAAATGCTAGACAACGTATAAACGTTAGGCAACATATATTTAGGATGTGTTTCCATCCCTTATATCATATAGACAACGTGAATATAAAAATCAATATGTGGGACAACGTACTTATTGATATGTTTTTGCATGTGATTATGGATATATTGATATCAATATTTTGGAAAGAAATTTTATATATAATTGACAACAAGTTTTTATACATAATTAACAACAAATTTTATACCCGATGAAAACAATGTCATATGTTTCGTAAACAACAGGCCAATATTGCTAGAAAACCATTTTTACAGAAGCCTAACCATATTGTTAAGGTAACTTAGACAGTGATACCATTTAATTGTGCGTTTTTAAACTAATAGTTAAAGATGTTATTATTAAGGTTGGACAGAGATATAATTAGTAGATAGCAATATCGCGTACTTAAAAAACAATAATTTAGATAACAATATTATAGTCAGCAATGTTGATTATTAATAAGTAGCGTAGATCACCTTTGAATGTTAAGTAGTTCACTTATTGAGGGACAATGTATATTTGTTGAAAAACGTATTTGATTTTGTTAAGATCTTATATTAGTTCATGTTTATTATAATATTTGCAATAATGAAAACATTTATAATAGTTCACTTCTTCGCACTTAGACACCATGCTTAACGGATAATGGGTTATGGTTTGTTGGCGAATTCATTTAATAGTTTGCACAATTTAATTGAGTGACATCATCTTGCGTCTTGTCGACTTGTTGCTTGGGTGCATGGGTATAGTCTTCTTATCAGTTAATTAGGTCTCCTAGCGTGTTGAATTTGTCCTAGTTTATTGGTCTAGATGTGTTAGGTTACGCTAGGGTTACCATCACACCTATTTCCTTGTGACGGCATGATTCCTGATGAGGGGATCATTGCGCATCCCGATGGATAGAGGAAAATGATAACCTAGCCGGAGTCTGTGCTTCTCGATGTGGGCATTGTTCATTGTAACAGTTTTTGGGACTTGGTTTTGTAACAGCTAAAGGCATTGAGTTTTCACGACGAAGGGTACTAGTTCCTGGTTGTCGAAGCCACTGTGTCGGGTTGTTGATGTTTTCCTTTATCTTGTAGGCATTGTCTTGCTTGTGTCAGCGGGTAGTCATTTCCATCTATCTTGATTTTCGCATGTCTCGTCTAGTTGCTTGATGTGTTAGTGTGTAGATTCATTGTTGTTTATTGCTTGATTTGCATGCGTTGTGTTCGTCTTCAAGTTGTGTTGTTTAAAAATTGACCTTGTTGCCATCCTTCTTTACAAGAAAAATAAAATCACTTGCTTGTGTCGCTTGTAGTCATAACAATGGGGTTACAATATATAAACTATGTATATCTTCCTATTGGCCATCAAAGATCTATTTTTTTATTGTTTTTCATTACTGTATATAATCAATTACTTCAAAAAGAAAAGTTTAAAGAGACTGTATTGAATTTTCTACTATTATGCCGAGTATAAAGAATAAAAGTCCCAAATAAATTATTTTACCTATTATAAAAGAAAGATATCTGATACAACAGATCAAAGGATACTTGACAATATATATATATATATATATATATATATATATATAGACAATAGGTCGTTGACCAAAAAATTTGAGTTTGGGTTTTCCATAGACGAAGAACTCCATAGCTAGTCTAAACGGACATCTAATAGTCTACATAAAATTGTCTGCGAGTGTGCGCATGGAATAGTGGAAGAGATATGGAACTTGAATACCTTTTGTGGACAAGCCCCTTCGTTGACCAAGTGCATTGTCATTTCTCTGAACCTATAAAAGAACCATACGACAATATTAGTAATTTAATAATGTATAAACCATTAAAGAATGAGATAAATAAAAATAGTCAAAGTATACTTATCTTAGATCTTGATTGCATATAAGAGCATTATCTTTTACTTTTGAAATAATCCACCCACGACCCAGGAATGGGAGTGGGTGCGAAATCCATCTGATGGGTTCCCTTGCAAGACAAAGGGGCCCATCATCAATTGATATACATTTGAAATTATTTTACTTGTGAAAGTAATGAGAATAAAAATAAATTACTAATTAAGTTCTATAGATTTGACATCATGTAGTTTATAAAATACATAAAGAATATATACAAAATAAATACAAATTGTAATCAAGAGAAGGGTTTTCATAAATATGCAAGCATTACTTTGAAGAAATTACCAAACCCCATACAAAGGGAAAAAACATTTTTTTGGAGAATCTAACATTTAAAAAATAAATTATCTTCCATAATACATAGATGGAGCTTTTGAAAAGGATGATACCTGCAGATCCCACAGGGGTGTAGACAAATTGACAAGTGTCGTGTAAATGGAAGGAATTTTGTAAAAATCAGGTTGCATGTTCGATTCTCACCCCGATTTACTTTTTCTTCATTCTTACGGGTTGTGTGGATGAACACGGGGTTATAGTGGTATCCGAAAGGGATGGACCCCGTGTCACACAAGTACGAGAACCACACATTGTTGATTCCCCCAATACAAAAAAAGGAGGATGATACTTGCAGAAAGAAAGTATTAAATTAAGAAATAATTACAGATCAAGGATGTGATCTCGATAATAACCTAATCAATAAGTTAAAGTTTATTTACACAAAACGTATTCAAAACCATAGCAATTTTCTTTCCTCGACTTTCATCATGTGATGTGGCAATGAATCCAAGTATCAGTTATAGTATGTAATAAAACAAGAAGACCTTTCTTTTAAAACAAGAGTTGTCAAAGGAGATAATTCCCTAATTTTATGTAGACATATTTGAACAATATCTAACATTAAAGGGCATTGTCGAATGGTCTTTGGTGTTTTAACAGAGACAAAGAACAATTTATTCTCGACAAAGATATTCTATAACCAGTGAATACATACAAAGAAGCTTCAATCCTCTAGACCAAAGGAAGAAAAGTACAAAGAACATGACTTAACACTCACAGATAAATACATTGTACCAAACCAAGAAGGTATTACATACAACAAATAAAATTGCACCAGACAGAGAACATGTTACAAAAAAGGATACATTGCACTAGACAGAGAATGCGATGCATAAAGGTATTTTGCATAGTGAACGATTTTTATAGAAGGAATGTTTTTGGATAGATCACAAAATTGAAAAAGAAACGCATAACTCCAAAGAACCCTTACAAATTGTATTAAATATATATCAGTTCACTTACTGTGTCTGTGGAGAGACATGCCAGAGCCCATTTGTTACCATTCTCCACCAGAGCCTAACGCTATCACCGGTCATAGAGAGTAACCAGTGAAGTGACAAAGTGAAATGAAGACTCAAGGGACAAATACGAGGGGTGTAATGGCACCTGGAGCACCACGGTAGTGGGGAAGAGTGACTGGTTTGCCACCCCACACCTTGCCATGTGAATTTGACTTAAGTGGCGAGCCCATAGTGGGTGGTTCTCTGTAGTGTCAGGCATGCACAGTACTGGGTAGGTCTATCACCATTAATGGACTTTCCCTAACATAAATCCCATAGTATATAACAACCTAGGTTCAAAACTGACCTGACCTGGCATCCACCTCAATATGATTACAATCCACTTAAATGTTGTGTTATATATGTCTAATAGGATCGGGTGGATAGTGTTAATATGTGCATTGGGTTATAACCTCATGTGAAGTGTGTATATCATGTGATATATTAAAACATAGATCCTTATACTATGGAAAATTATTTCAAACATAGATTTTTATACTATGGAAAGGTGTTATGCTATGGATATGTTATTTATCTCTAGCGCATGGATTATAGACTATGACAATTACATCTCCTAGTCCGCTAGGATTATAACTTTATGGCTATAAATTTCTTACATGACTTCTAACATAGTTTATGACATTCAAATAATATGGATAGCATGGGTACGATGTAACCCTAGTATTTATACTATGGACTTCGATAGTCATAGTTACTAAYTTTTAACAATACATTTAAGTGTATGACTTTAAGYASAGTAGCATGGTAAATTAGATTATGAGTTAATCTAAGGAAAACATTATGATTTAATTTAAAYGGATAATAATAGTAATATTGTTTTGGAAATTAAACCTCCTACAAAATTTTATAATGGATATTCCAATAGAGTAAAAACTCTTATGYGCACAAGCAATGACTAAGATATATAAGGAATATTTTCTTGTGTCACGAATAGTTTTGTTGAATTATAGACGTTAGTTTCTCGATATWTTTTTTTTATTTTTATTTTAGTGAATGTTGGGGTTCGTTACATATGGTATCAGAGTTGTTGGCTCCAATGCTTGGACCTCAGGGAAACACCAAAATTTTATTTTTGTTTTCAAGAAAAAATATAACGAATATATTTACTGTTACAAATAGAAAAAAATGTCTATTGTGAAAATGTCAGCACAAAATGAAGAAGGAAACATACCTGAGGGGAATCGAAATCAAGAGATTCCTAGAGAACTAGAAGATAACAGTGAGTTAAGTTTAACCACCCAGGTCTTGGAAACAATGAGGAACGTTATCATGGAATTAAATGTGTTTAAATAAGATAAAAAAAGAAAAGGAAGACCAGCTGGAAATAAATGAAATGTTGCTACGCAACATAGTAACCAAAAAGAGTCCAAAAGAGAAGGAAAGAGAGGAACAAGTTACCAAAAAGTACTCTAAAACCTCTAGTAATGAAACAGAAAAATAGGGTAGTTCTTTTGAAGACACACACATGACCGAAAACAAAGAATCTACAGGAAGAAAGAGAAAACAAGTGGATCACCTGGAAGGTGAATTCGAAAAAAAAAAAAACCTCCACCTTTGATGGAGAATCAAAGACTTGTGAGGAGGATGAAGCATGGTTGTTTGATATAAATAAATACTTCCATATTTATACTTACTCTAAAAATATGAAGGTTAGAATGACCATCTATAACTTAAAAGGAAAAACAAGTGTCTGCTAGAAAGACCTGAAATTTTCAAACGGACTAAAGGAAAAATGAATGGAATGGTCAAAATTAAGAAATTATTTAAAGAAGTAGTACTTATCATAAAGTTATTACAAAATAAAAACTAAGGAATTTTATGAACCGCGACTAGGACAAATGGCTATGGACAACCTGATAAATAAATTTCTAGATCTGTTGAGGTTTGTGCCTTACATCAAAGAAGGTAAGATAAAGATACAAAGGTTCTGAATCTATCTACCACGGTATTACAAGGATAGAATTGAATTTGACAATCATAAGTCTTTAAATGAAGTGTTTACAAAGGATTGAATGTGCTATGATCGGTACAAGTAGAGATATGAAATTCCCAAGACATGGAAAGACAAGAAACATGATAAAATGAATCAACGTAAGAAAGGTTTCCAACGATCCCCTTTCTGTGACATGGAAAATGGATTTCAAAGGAAGGACTATCACTCTAATACATAGAATACTCAAGGGGGAAATAAACCAATTAATTTGGGATTCAAGAAGGTAGGGAAGAGTCCCAGAGAAGCAGTGAAATGTTGGGAGTGTGGAGAATCCCAATCGTGGAGAAATTGTTTACGCTTAAACCCGTCCATAAGAACTTCATTCCATAATATTCAAGAGGCTTCAAAATTTGGAGACACTAGAAGAAGCATGCATAAGATCAATGCAACTCTAGATGGAAGACATGAAGATCATCAATTCACTATTGTGGAAGTTGAAGGTAAAAATCATTTCAACAATGTTTCTTTACTAATTGACCTAGGAGCTAGTCTAAGGTATATTACTCCAACTTTAGTAGGATTGAACAAGTTAAAGAAGGTAAAACATGTTAAATATTGGTTAGTACAGCTAGCAGCGGGGACCAAAATAAAGTTAACAAATTTATTTATGATTGTGAACTCAATATAAATGGTCAGAGTACAATGTTAAATATGAATCTATTACCTTTAGGGTCTTATAATATAATTATCGTAATGGACTGGCTAGAAAAACATAAAGTGATATTAAATTGTTACGAAAAGTCATTTGTGTATAAAGATGAAAACCATACAGTGAGAACAGTGGAAGGAATCAGAAAACCAATTTTTGTTAGGAAAATATCAACAATGCAATTTAAGAAATGTATTAATAAGGGTTTCCAAGTATATGTTGTTCAAGTAACTAATCTCTTATAAAAGGAAAGAAAACCAAGTTTAGAAGACTTTGCAGTTCTACATGGTTTTAGAGATGTATTCATAGAAGAAATACAGAACTACCTACAAAGAGAGAGATATATTTCTTATTGATCTACTACCTGGATCTGCCCCAGTGTCCAAGGCACCTTATAGAATGCGTATACCTAAATTAACAAAACTAAAAATTCAGTTACAAGAACTATTAGATAAAGAGTATATCAGACCAAGTGTTTCACCTGGGGGAGCACCAGTTTTGTTTATTAAAAAGAAAGATAGAACTTTAATACTATGTATTGATTATCATCAACTGAATAAAATGGAGATTATGAATAAGTATCCTTTACCTAGAATTAACGATCTCTTTGACCAAGTTGCAGGAGAAAAAAATATTCTCTAAGCTAGATTTCAGGTTCGATTATCACCAAGTCAAGATAAAGGACGAAGACATAAACAAAGTAGCATTTAGAACACGTTATGGACACTATGAATTTTTAGTGATTCCATTTGGACTTACTAATTCACTAGAAACCTTTAAGTGCTTGATGAATAGTATATTCAACCAATATCTGGATAAATTTGTGTTGGTTTTTATCGATGATATTTTAGTTTATTAAAAAACTGAAGAAAGATACAATGATTTCTACCAAAGAAAGATATATTGTTTAGGGAACGTAATATCAAAAGATGGTATTGCAGTGAACCCGAAAAAGATTATAGCCATTATGGAATGGCCTATTCCTAAAGATGTAGAAAACATAAGGTCATTTGTTGGTCTTAATGGTTATTATCGAAGGTTTAGAAAAGGTTTATCAAAGGATTTTCTATAATTACATATCTGATTACATCACTACAGAAAAAGGGAATAAAATTTAATTGGTCACAAAAATGTCAAGACAGTTTTGATAAGCTAAAAGGATTGTTAACTACAACACCTATCCTAAAAGTAGCAAATCCATATAAATACTTTACAGTTTGCATAGATACGATTGAAGAAGGATTGGGAGGTGTGTTAACACAAGATGGAAACTTCATCTGTTATGAATCACGTAAATTGAAAGAAAATGAACAAAACTATGTGACTCGTGATTTAGAATTAGCAGTTGTGATTCATGCATTAAAAATAAGGTGGAATTATTTAATGGGAAGAAAATTTATGTTATTAACCGACAACAGTGGTGTAAAGCATTTGTTCAGTCAACCAGATCTGAACGCAAGACAAGAAACATGGTTGGGATTTTTAAGTGAGTTTGATTTTGAAGTACGACACATCAAGGGTAAAGAAACCAAAGTTGCACATGCACTAATTTGGAGGACTAGTGGTATTTATGAAATAATTGTCTGTAATGACCCCGTTGTTACGACAATAAGCGACAACATTAAGTGATTTTTTTTTTTAAATAGGAAAGTAATAAAAATAATACAATCACATCAGCTTGACTTGACAACATCATAATGAAGGACGACACAAGTAACATAAACTCCAAGGCAATCGAGAAATGAGGTATCAACAATCATTTGTTACAAAAAGTTTCATAGCGCGGGAAGTAAATAACTAGAACCACCACGCATTACATTGAAATTCCAATGTGCAAGAAGGTTATTACCTAAGACCAACATTACGACATCAATTCCCATACACACCAGAAACCCCACTATCTATCTTCATACATTACTTTATAAGTCAGTGCGCGCAATCAATTTTATTAACTGAATCATTCACATGTTGAAATTATTCTAAAGGGGTGAGAGTAATCAACTTGTTTTAAGGGTGCAAGAGGTTAGAATTCCTTAATAAATCATAATTCCACATTATTTTTAGGGTGCAAGGTCATCTAATTAATAAAATATTCACCCTAACTTAAAGAAATAAAAATAACTCGGGTGAGGTAAAAATAAGCTTCTTCAACGAGCCCACATCTATTACGTTTCTTTGGGTGGCGTAGCATACCGAATCTGTATCTATAATTGTGCACAAGCCACATTATCAACTCTTAAATGATTAACATATTTCGGTGAATGTGGAAACATTAAAAGAAATACGTAGTTAAGTTATTATTATAAATAATACCTATCCCTCAATAAAGTAGATCACTATGAGAATCATTAAAAACATGAAATCTCTTGTGCATTCATTTTGTTAAGGTCTTATTGTATATGGTATGTTGTAAGGAATAATATTCATGTAAGTTATAAAATATCTAGTGTTCAATCAATTACTCTAAAAGGAGGTAAGAAGTAAATTTAAGTTCTCCCTAAGGTGTTAGCTTGTTCCACTAGCTTAGAGAATTCCACCTAACTCATTATCCAATCAATGTAACTCTCATGATCAACTAGATGAAGGAAACAACTTAATAATCAATCCCTTTACGAATATAAATTAATAATCAACCCCCTCAGAATTAAAATTTAAATCATTCCCTTTACGAATATAATTTAAAAGAAACAACTTAATAACAATTGAGTCATACAATCCATTTTCCAATATAATTAAAAGAAGTTAATCTGAACTGAATTCGGAATCGAAATAAAATTGTAACTAAATTATAATCGCATTTATAATAACCTATGAAGTTAAATTCTAAATTTCTTTGGATCTCCACAGAAAAATTTAAACCCTATAGCATTCCACTGATTGCCTTCTAAGTCATAATTGCACCTGAGTTGAAATTCCATTTTTATAATGGCAACGAAATTAGATTTTTTTTTAAAACTGGAAAACAATCAACTAAATTAAATTCTGAGATAAAGGTTGCTACTGACATCATAATTCCAATCATTTATTTTAAGCCCAAATGCACAGCTGGGAAGGCATGCCTTTAGGATAAATTTAACTGGAATAAACTTGAATTGTAAGGGTGACTGAATATAAAACGTAACTCTAAAGCGATTGAACTGGAATATAAGTAAATAAAGAAAAATAGAGGTTTATCCAATCGCCAAGAAGGGACCTTAAGAGCAATGAGCCCCTGCGCTCAATTACCTCTGACAGGTCTCGCTCGCAGGGTAGCCAAGCGCCATTACTTCTGTCAGGTATTACAATCAGGAGACAAGTGCGTCAATGCTCATTTTTTTGGACTGCAACGATCTGAATCTGGAATTCAACGGGAAGAAAAATAACCGCAAAACCTTCCACGAGAATATAAATAGAACAATGTTCAATGAATCACCCAGCCACCAATCGACGAGGGAAAATTCAAGTGCCAGGTGTCAAGTTCTATGAAGGTGAAGAGAACAGGCGTAAGGAGGAAGGATTTTGGAAATTCGCCACTACAGGCATTAAGTTGGCAGGGAAACCAAGGACCACACCCAGTAATCTGTACAGAAAGGTGGAGTTTCTTAATGCATGCAACTTCCTCAGGGAAGGACAACACAAGGTCGCAACAAACACAAGGTGAAAACCACGAGGAGGGAGACAACCAAGAGGCGACTACTATGCACCACACCTACAATCGTTGAAGATCAAGTCACACACAAAAAAAGAGGCATCAAAACCACAGTCCGAGCCTAGGAATCGACAACTCCCATGCAAGATGCCAAACAAGTGGAGGGAGCCCACAGGGGACCCAAGGAGGTGTTTTCCCAATGCACCGAGTCTGGAAAAGGTTTGCCAAGGACACAACACTCGTTACTGTCTTGCAAAAACCTGATAGAAGGTTGGCCCGACCTCATTATGACCTGATAGTCGACAACTAGACTAAGATAAACCGTGATTCTGAATATCAAATCATATTGAAGGATAAATCATATTTTTATTCTACCAATCGACAGAAGGAAAGGGGCAACACAAAAAGCGAGACAAGCGTAGTGATCAGGTATCGTTTCTGCTCAACGTTTAAGACAAACCCAGCATGATCGATTCGCTAAGGAAGAGAAGGGAGTGCAGAGAGTAAATAGTTACACAAGCCCCCAACCGAAGGAATCCATGGGTGGATTCCACTACGTGTAGGAAAATTGGGGCCAAGAAAAACCGCGGAGTGGGAATAAGGGTAAATTTGTTTCTCTTTGAAGGGCGATTTCACTGAGAATCTAGAGGCAACGCCAAGGTGGAGTGAACGCAATTGTCAAGGCATTGAGAGGTAAGCATGTGAAGGCCGAGGTAGTAGGAAAAGAAAGGAAAAGACTAAAAGAGGTGGAATTTTTTGAACGATCAAAACGTTGAGTGCAAGAAAAGCGCCAAGGGTAGCGTATTACAGAAATCCTTTACCGTGCGAATGGAATGGATGTCAGAAGAACGGTCAAGGACAATGGCATTGCATTTGATTAATCAGTAGCTCCAGGGTAAAAGGGAAATTGAAATAGAAATGCAAGCAAACATATTCCACAGAGACCAAAATCTTAATAGTTAGGGAAAGGGTATCGGGGTGGAAACAGAAAGAACTTCAGTGAGGCAGCGATTTTACACCGCATAAATCCTTCTTAATAAACTGAACAATTTTTAATTTGGAGCGAAACAATCCCCACTGAATTTACCAACCACTGTGTGATAAATGCACCACAATAATCATCAAATCGATATTCATATACAAGAAAATTTGAACTAATTTACAATGAAAATTTACTCATGACTACCCTCACCAAAGGCTAAAACCTGAGTCGCTGTCGTGCGCCCGTGTTTGCGCCCCGTCCATCTCATGCCTTCTAACCACTGACACCTCACCGATACACTAGGGGTATTCTTCTTTCCCCGAGTCCCCCGAGCCACAAATGGGCCATACGCACAAACTAGAGAAGGCTAGCTCCCAACGTGCCTCGCAATGTCGAGCTACCACTCATTATTCGATCTGGGTTTCCAACTCCTACAAGAAAAATCAGTCAAGAGTAAAATCTGACAACATAACCTTAAGCATACCAAACGTGTTTCATTCTCCTCCTCCGCTATTTCTTTTATAGATTTTTCTTAGTGACTTGTTAACAAAAGCACATTAATTTCTTTTTATTAATTTATTATTAGGAAAATTCTCCCATGTACACTTGTCACTTGATCCTTTAGTTGCACCAGAAATTCAGTCAATTAATTAATTTAAATTTCCAATTTTCCTCACCCACCTAAAAATGTTCCTAAAAACGCTCATCGATGTCCCTTTATTCCCTCATTGTCCCTTAATGACTCACGCCCTTCTTAAAGCTTAGTTGAGTTTGAAAATGGAAAGTTATCTACACTAGATTCCCTCCTATGTTCCACATTCATTTTGTAATTAAGTTTCTGCTTTTTGTATAAGTTGGAATTTAGAATGTTTTGTACTTAGCCAACAATTAATCTTTTAAATAATTTAATCCTCCATAATTATTACTTTTTTTTTAATTTAATTTTCACCCCCATTTTCTTCATCCCCCACTTTATTACTTGCTTAATTAAATTCTAGTTCGCAAGACCTACTTAGACCTAGGATTTAAATTCTTTAGGATCAACAAGAATTGTTTTTAAGCGGAATTTTATAATTATTAATCTTTACTCATGCAACATCCATTTTAATGTTGACCAAGTCCTAAGGAGACATATTTTTCTAGGTACTAGGTTCAACTCACGAGTGTTAAAAAACAATCATGAAGTTCCCTTCAAGATGTACTACGTGCTCCAAGGGTGCCACTCGTCTTCATTCGTGTTTTATTTATGCAACATTCCCTTCAATACGCATTACATGCTCCAAGGGTGCCACTCGCCTTTTGACTGATTTTTGTAGACGTAAAACCCCTGGAGTCAATACTTTGTAGGTGACCTTTTGGGAGACTAAGGGCCTCTAAGGAATAACTACCATGCCTTATTGCACGCCCCTTAGAATCATCATGAGCGATTGTCACAGTATTCTCTCACGACATCATGGATCTATTGAACTAGGTAATCATTAACCTATAGTTCGAGCCACGACGAGAGTGCTAGTAGGATATGGCAGGGCTGCTGCCACACCTCTCCCTCAATATCTCTGGTTGTCGTGCATGACCCCTTTACCCCAAATGTGAGTCTGGTTAGCAAGATATTGTCATTCTGCATCCATCAACGAAACATGTCAGTGATAAACAATCAACATCATAATATACCAGTCATATGTCACATATGCAATATTAAGAAAACTCAAACCATAAAAGTCCACTCCCTGAATCGATCCAGAGTCCAAGGAGGTCCATCGATTCCATCGACATCCTTAATCGGTCCAGAGTCCTACATACTCAGAAAAAACTAGTCAATAGCACTTGCCAATATAAATATAATAAAATAACATATCATCATATCCACAACATCATTATAATCCATAATCGAAACAGTCAATCATATAATGAACCAGATCACTTTCACGCAAGTGTCCTAAAATAATAGGTCCAGTTAGGTGTGCGCAAGAGCGATATGTTACATTATCAGCAAGGCAGAAAATGATATCGAACATAGGATAAAATATGCAAGTAGTAATGATGAAAATTACATCAAAACAACAGAAAAATTGCAAGGAAATGCAGAAAATATGAACAATAGTTCTAAGTATAGATAAAAAGGGGATGTTAAGGTTCAAAGACAGGTTATATGTGCCTAACTCTACTGATTTAAAGACAACAAATCTTGATGAACTGCACAAAAAGTTGTATTCTAGTCATCCAAGATACCAGAAAATGATAACAACATTAAGGAAACTGTTTTATTGGCCTAACATGAAAAATGAAACAATTTAATATTTGACTAAATGTTTAGATTGTCAATAGGTAAACGTTGAGCATCAACATCCGATAGGTATGTTACAACATATACCTATACCCGAATGGAAATGGGAAATTATTTCGATGAACTTCATCACAGGTTTTCCTAAGACTCAAAGAGAAAATGACTCAATTATGGTAGTGACTGATAAACTAAATAAATATGCACAATTTATTCATATAAAATCTACTTACAAAGCGATTAATATTATTGGAATTTTTATGAAAGAAATTTTTAGGTTGCATGGAATTCCTAAGATGGTGATTTCAGAAAGAGATGTCAAATTTACATCCAATTTTTGGAAATAATTTTTTGCAGGTTTGGGTACTAATTTGAATTTCAGTACAAGTTACCATCCACCAACAGATGGGAAGACTAAATGAACAAATCAAATTATCGAAGACATGTTGCGAATGTACATAAGAACAAAACCAACTAAGTGTGAAGAGTATCTGCACTTAGTTGAGTTCGCTTACAATAATGGTTATCAGGCATCAACTAAGATGAGTCCCTTTTAAGTATTATACTAAAGTAAATGCACAACACAGATCAATTAGGATAATACAGTTGACAGGATTATGGTCGGACCAGAAATGCTCCAAGAAATGGAAAGAATGGTAAAAAGGGTACAAAAAACTTGAAAGAGGCAGAAGACCGACAAAAAATATATGCAGATCTAAAAAGAAAACATGTAAGGAATTCAAAATTGGGGAACATGTATATCTAAAAGTCAAAGAAAGAAGAATCTCTCTAAAGCTAGGAAATTTTTCCAATTTGGCACCAAGATTTTGTGGCCCCTTTGATATTTTAACTCGAATCAGACCCGTGGCATATAAACTAGCACTTCCTGCAAATTTAAAAGTTCATAACATATTTCATGTTTCATTATTGAAAATATATATTCATGATCCTACTCACATAATTGATTGGAAGATGGTGCAGGTTAAACCAGAAGGAGAGTTCCAAGAGGAACCTCTTTGCATTGTGGATAAGAAAGAAACAATACCTCGGAACAGAGGCATCACCCAGGTAAAAGTGCAATGGAAGAATTTTAGTCCTAAGGAGGCCACTTGGGAGTTGAAAGAAGATATGCTCAAATCTTATCCAATTATGTTTGGAGAGGTGATTGAAAATTGAGGGCGGTATTGTACTTAAGGGGGTGAGGATCTGATATCCTCAAATTATTAGAAAATAAATTCCACACTGAAATTATAAATAAATTTCCATTTATGGAAATTTGGATTTAAAGATAAATTGTCATTTATGGAAAATCCGAATTTAGAATTTTGGATTTTGTAATTATTATTTTATGACTGTTGGGAAAAGTTTTGACTTTCCCAGCTGTCCTCTTTTGATGGACACATGTATGATACAAACTTTTGAATAAATTAAATACTGCAAGATAAATGGAACAATCAGGTTAAAAATAGTTGACTATGACTCCATGAGTGGGGAACAATTTTGAGTTAACTCAGAGATGATTTTTACATGTGGAATAAGTTGATTTTTGTCACTAGAAGCCCCTAAAAATCAAGGATTTCTAAAGATGTGACAATCCCCAAGGAGGGAAAGGAATGGAAGTCCTAGGCACAAGATAAATACAACATATGTGGGAGGCAAGATATTGCTTAGTATGTTGGGATTGAGAATTGTTTTTTTGTTATGAGCACATATGGTGTGAGGAAAATAATTAAATGTTGTATTGAACATGATAGTAGCTAAGCAGTCTAACGTAGTTCACCCTTATGGAGTCATGGTTAGGCTAGGGGGTGACCAGGATAAGTGATCGTGGTTGTTCTATTTCTACGGTTGGGTGGAACATGGTTGTTCCATTTGTTTCCCAGCATCATTATTCAGATATGTATCTCTGCTAGGTTCTTTTATTGTTGATGTAATATTTTGGATGTTATATGGTTGATAATAGGTTTTATATTTTATACATATAAGCATAATCTGTTTAAGTGGATTGTATAGCCATGTTAGTTTTATGGCTTACCACTGTGTAAGAATACTTGTAGTGATTTATATCTCAAGTATTAAAGTTTAGCATATATATATATATATATATATATATATATAAACTATTTATATGTGCCTATTGTCCATGATAGATCTATTTTCTTTATTGTTGTTCATTACTATATATAATCAATTACTTCAGAAAGAAATTTTTAAAGAGAGTGTATTGAATTTTATGTTATTATGCTAAGTATAAAATATAAAAGTCCCAAATACATTCTTTTACCTATTATCAAAGAAATATATTTGATACCATAGATCATAAGATACTTGTCAATATATATATATTACAGAAAATAGGTCGCTCACCAAAAATTTTCAATTTGGGTTTTCCATACACCAAGAACTCCATAGCTAGTCTAAACGGAGATTTAAATGACTACATAAAACTGTCTGTGATTGTGCACATGGACTGGTGGAAGATATATGGAAGCCAAATACCTTTTGTGGAAAGACCTTCCTTCACCAAGTGCATCTTCATTTCTCCGAACCTGCAAAATACCCATACGACAATATTAGTAATTTACTAATGTATAAACCATTAAAGAATGAGATAAATAAAAAGAGTCAAAGTATACTTATATTAGATCATGATTTCATATCTGAGCATCTTCGTTGCCTTGCGGAGTATTCGTCTCATGACCCAGGAAGGGGAGTGGGAGTGAAATCCATATGATGGGTTCGCTAGCAAGACAAAGGGGCCCATCATCAATTGATATACATGTGAAATTATTTTACTTGTGAAAGTAAGAAAAATAAAAACAAAATTATAATGAATTTTTGTAGCTTTGATATCCTGTAGTTTATAAAATATAGAGATTAGATATACAAAAGAAATACATATTGCAATCAAAACAATGGTTTTCATAAATCCATAAGTATTACTTCTAAGAAATTACCAAACCCCATGCGAAGGGCTAAAAGAATATTGTGGAGAAGCTAACATTTAAAACATAAATTATCTTTCATAATACATAGATGGATATTTTGACAAGAATGATACTTGCGGCAAGAAAGTATTAAATTAATAAATAATTAGAGAGATGTAAGAATGTGATCTAGGTAATAACCTAATTTGTAAGTTAAAGTTTATTTATGGAAAATGTGTTCAAAACCCTGCGAATTTTCTTTCCTCGGATTCACCAGGTGATGTGGTAATCAATGCAGGTATCATTTATAGTATGTAATAAAACAATAAGACCTTGATTTTAAAACAAGAGTTGTCAAAGGAGATAATTCCCTAATTTTATGTAGACGGATTTGAACAATAGCTAACATTAAGGGAGTTTTCAAATGGTCATGGGGGTTTTAATAGAGGCAGAGAACAATTTCTTCTCGACAGAGATATTATATACCCAGTGAATACATACAAATAAGAATTGTTGTTGTTTTTCAATGAAGAAGGGATTTTAACCATGCCATATAAAAAATACAGAGTACCATTATGATCGTTAATTGAATTCTGTAACAAAACTGTTAAGTGCATGAACCTTCGAAAATTAACACCAAGTGGCAGAACGCAAGTATAATACTATTCGTCCATTACTATTACACAAGGTCTATCTGATAGGCCTCTAAAACTGGTGATTATTTTCTTACACAACAACCTCTAGACGAGGGTCACAGGTGTAACAACCTCGTTACAAACTTGAAACGAAACAAGAAATTTTTCAAAGGGTTTAACCTTTAGCCACGGTGATTTTGACCTTGGTTGGAATAGGAAGGAGCCTTAAAGGATATAGTTTTTGAAGAATGATAGTCAAAAGAGAGGGAAACACAATAACCTTATTCAAAACGAATGAGAAACTTGAAATATTTAACCTAACATACGATTATAATAATTATCACAGTGGAACCTGGAATGAAAAGTACACAGAGGGAAACATTCTGTGTTTTCAATACTCAAGACCAAAGGAAGAGAAGTACAAAGAATGTGACTTAACACTCACAGAGAAATACAGTGTACCGGACCGAGAAGGTATTACATACAAAAAATAAAATTGCACTAGACAGAGAACATGTTGCATAAAAGGATACATTGCACCAGATAGAGAATGCATTACATAAAGGTATTTTGCACAGTCAACAGTTTTTACGAAAGGAATGTTTTTTCATAGAGCACAAAATTGCATAAGAAACGCATAACTCCAAATAACCCTTACAAATTGTATTACAAAGATAGAATTTCACATACCACACCTGTGGAGATGCGTGCCAGAGCGCCTTTGTTACCCTTCTCCACCAGAGTCGAATGCTATCACCAGTCATGGAGAGTAACCAAGGAAGTGACAAAGTGAAATGAAGACTCAAGGGAAAACTACGAGGTGTGTAATGGAACCTTGATCCCCTCGATAGTGGGGAAGAGTGACTGGTACGCCAACCAACACCTTGCCATGTGAATTTGAGTGAAGTGGAAAGCCCACAATGGGTGGTTCTTTGTAGTCTCAGGCCTGGAGATTACTCGGTAGGTCTATCACCATTAATGGACCTGCCCTAACATAAATTCCACAGTCTATAACAACCTAGGCTTAGAACTGACCTAACCTGGTGTTATCACTAAGAGTCACCCTCATATTGCGGGATGATAAGCCCAATACCCACCATATTTTTTGGTGGATGTTGGTTTTATATGAGTGGAGGTCAATGGACAAAACTCAATATATGAATGATTTTCAACACGAAACTGGACATTAAATACACAGGGGTTTCAACCACCAGCTCTATTTTCATTAACTACCTCCTTGGAGATTGAACGAGACCTAATCTCTTGGGGGTGGCTACACATTTCTCTCAGATAGGGTTCCATATAAAAACAATATTGCGGGGTTGTCAAAAGTAGTTTGGATTCAGACTGGTTTTGGGCCCACAATCCATCACATTTCTCCACGTATCATTTTTTCCATACCATGGTTTTCATTGTGGGATCGCTTAAGAAACATATCACCTAAGAATATTGCATCCCCGCAATGGACTGTGGTCACAGGTCTAGTCTTGATCTGCGATCCGAGTGCACCCGCTAGATTTAGCGCAACTGCCAAGCTTATTTGCCCACCAACTTTAGGATCTACCAAAAGTGTGCCTTGGGATGGGGCACCAATTTTGGCGTTGAATAATAACATCTCTTGAAGGATGATCTGATGTGGAGGCATGATTTCACCATGTTGATATGTCGTGGATGGAGAGGTGACATGTGTCACTCGAAAATAAGAAAAAATCATGTCTAAAACTCTTGAAATGAGTGCCATGTATCAGCGCTAGACAGATTTCACGTGTCTGTGTCAAAGGCTTCCATGTACTTGGTGCTCTAGGGCTCAGGCGCTAGCTCATTGTCCTTTGGCTCCTCTATGTTCTTTTACCCGAACTGGCAATCTGATGACGTGTGTCTTCTTGAATCGAACGACCGAGAATTACTTCGGGTCTCCGGATTCTGGGAAAATCAAATCTCAAACTTCCTCTGCCTTCAATTTATTTTACTCGGATTCATAGATATGATGATGCATGGACCCCCTGATATCCCTTCATGACTCCAGGCTTCAGATTTCTCAATAGTCAAACTTTATTTTCCCAAGCAAATTCGTCAAAGCTAGGGATCTGACGACGTGTGGCTCCTAGATTTGGACAACTGAGATCCACTTCAGGTCTTTGAGCTTCGGGAAAATCAAAACTCAAATCTTTCTTACCTTCTTTCATTTTACCTGAAGCTATGGATATGACGACACGTGGCTATTGTTGATCAATGACTTAGATTCACTTCGGGCCTTCAACCACTTCGGCACTTCAACCACTTCGACACTTCAACCACTTTGGTCACTTCAGCAGCTTCGACACTTCGGGACTTCGGCCACTTCATCACTTCGGGACTTCGGCCACTTTGGCACTTCAACCACTTTGATAGCTTTGAAACTTTGGGACTTTGGCCACTTTGGCAACTTCGACACTTCGGGACTTCGGTCACTTCGACACTTTGGCACTTCGATACTTTGGCACTTCGGGCCTTCGAGCTTTGGGCCTTCATAAATTTTAACACTTCATCAGTTGGATGCTTTTCTGATTTCAAAACTCCCGAAGCTCATTTCCCTAAACACTTGGATCAGATGCCACCTGTTCCCCTCATGATCAATGACTCATGCTCACTTCGGGCCTCTTGACTTTTGACCTTCTGGTCTGGTGCTATACTTCATGCGACTTTGAACTTTTGAATTCCCGTGAGCCGCTAATTCGAACTGCTCCTGGAATCTTCGTTGCTGAAAGATTAAAATTGCATGCTACTTGTGCTCAGAGCCCGAAATGGACTTTTAAGAAAGTTGTGCTTTGTGCTCCAGGCCGCGGCGTGTGTGAACAAGGACCTCGACAATTTGGTTATGGGTTCAGAAAACGAAGAGACTAGTGACTACAACAAAATGATATGAGTGTTCTTCTTTGGAGAAAATAGAGGGGCTTGGGGCCGAGACTCCTTTCGGGTAGGACATTAAGGGAAACTAGGGTGCACAAATGAACAAGGGAAAATAGAAACGGGAAAAAATTAAGATATGGCCTGCGAAAATGAGAGGGACATGGAAAAATTACAGACTTAGGTATCAAATCAACGAACACATATGACTCCAGACAACATTATGTGATAACATTTGCCTCCATAGGGGATGGCATTCTCCCTACGAGCTACCAAGAATGCACAACTCCAGTGCCTTAGATATTGGGTATGGAGTCTCTTATCAAGAATAAAATAAAAACTAAACATAAAAATGAAAAGGGACTAGTATTTACAATGGTGGGATGTCGGTCACGGCCTAAACAAAAAATTTCTTAAGAAAATGCTCATTGACAGGGCCACCCAAAACCTTAGAATCCTCCAAGTTCTGCAATTCGTAAGTGTTGTTCAGAAAAACTTCATAAATCTTCAAGGGGCCAATCCACAAGGCTTCAAATTTACCATGTTTTCCCTTGTCTTGCTTGGGTGCATCCCACTTAAGTAGCATATCCCCTAGCTAAAAAAATTCCTTGTTTGTGCTCTTGTCAAAAGCTCATTTTATTTTTTGTGGATGGTCTTGTGCTTTATCAAGCAACTACTCCTTGATATGTTGCACTTCTACTAGCTCTAGCATCCTCCTGACCATGTCATCAGGTTATACTTGGTAGTCCTGGAGGAATATTTCCACAGGCAAAGAAAGTTGAGCAGGAAGGATTGCCTCAATGCCATACACTAGTTGGAAAGGAGAAATACCCAATGATCTTTTCGTGGTAACTCTGTTAACCCATAATGAAAAATTCATCTTTGAATCCTATGCTTTCTTGTTATCTTCTAATAGCTTCTTAATGATATTTATGAGGCTTTTGTTAAAAGATTTTGCTAAGCCATTTCCTTGAGAGTAGTAGGGAGTAGAGTGGACTAGTGTGATCTCATACTGCTCATATAAATCAATTAATGGTTGAGCCCTAAAAGAGGCAGCATTGTCTGTAACGATCTTGTTTGGACAACCAAATCTCGACATGATGTCTTCAAGGAAATTTATTATTACCTTGTGGGAGGCACTCCTTGTGGGGATGGCTTCTATCCATTAGGTAAAATAATCAGTGGCAGTCAAAATCCACCAGTGCTGGCTACTTGAGGCTGGATGAATTTCTCCAATGAAGTCCAGACCCCGCTGCTGAAAAGGTCTAGAAACCATTACAAGTTTCAAAGGAAAATATTTGAGTTGTTGCTTTCTAGCAAACTTATGACACTTGGCACATGCTCTAATATTTTCACAAACATCAGTGACAAGGATGGGCCAAAAATACCAAGCTCTAAGGATCTTGTAAGTTGTGGTCCTCCAAAAATTATGTCCCCCACATGCGATGCTATGAAAATCAGTCATATCCCTTTGGGCTTCTTGTGGGTCTACACACCTTAAAAACACTCCCATAGGGTCCTTCCAATACAAAATCTGACCCATGATACAATACTTGATTTCTTTGAGTTTCAAATCTATCACCTTGTTTTTGTCCAAACTATTAGGAGGCCTCAACTTCTCCAGGAAGTATATGATGTCTTTGTACCAAGGGATTCCTACTAAGTTGGGACTGACGTGAGACTATTCATTAGGACTCTCATCTTGCTGAATTTTTGAATCTATATTCAAGAGATTAACCCCCAATGCATTGCAATTTGAGTCAGCCAGTAACTTGGCTAAACCTTGGCCTTTCACCAACTTGGTAGGTTTGATTTCCGGGTCAAACTCTAAAATTTTGGCAATCCACTTGCTCATTTTCCCATCTATATCAGGCTGGATCAATATCTCCTTTACTGAAGCCGAGGGGACATATGCAATGATCTTTGAGTGAAGAATATAGATTATGAAATCCTTGAGGGATTTCACCAAGGAATAAAGCTTGCTTCTCCATGATATCATATCTCTCTTATGCATCCCTCAGTGCTCTACTGAAAAAGGAAATAGGTTTCTCTAACCCCTCTGCATTTCTTTGTAACAAAACAATAGCCAGTGTATCAGATGAAGCGAAGGAAAATATCATAAATTCCTTGGAATAATCTAGGATGATGAGCACAGGTGATTCATTCAACGCCCTCTTGATTTGGTTGAAATAATATCTGGACATAGCATTCCATTTCACTTCATTCCCCTTCATGAGCATGGTTGTAATGTATTTAACCAATTCAACAAAATTAGAAATGAACCTTTTTAGAAAGTTGATTTTACCCAAAAATGACTGAACCTCTTTCCTGGATTTGGGAAACAATAAGGAATGGATGGCCTCCACTCTTCTCGGATCAATAATTACCCCTTCAGCTGACTCAATATTCCCCAACAATTTTCCCTCCTACATGGAAAATAAAGACTTCTTGGGATTTAGGGAGAGACCAAACCTTCGAAATTTCAGGAAAAACTTCCTCACATGATAAAATTGATCTTTATTAAACCTGGAGCATAATGTAATGTCATCCAGATAGATGACTACAAATTTATCATTTTCTCCAATGAAATCAATCTCCATAGCTCGTTGGAAGGTCACTCCCTGATTCATCAATCCGAAAGGCATTTTAACATACATGAATCTGCCCCAAAGAGTTGTGAAATCCCTCTTTTCTCTATCTTCAGGAAAGAAAAAGATCTGATTGTAATTGGAGAAACCATCGACCATAGACATCCTGGCTGAACCAGTCACTCTTGCCAAAATGTTTTCCATTTTCGGCAAGGGGTAGTTATCCTTTTTGGATCTCTTGTTCAAATTTGTGAAATCAACACACAACCTGATTTCCCCATTCTTCTTCCTGACAAGAACCAAATTAGCCATCCACTTTGAAAATCTCAAAGGGATAATCATCTGTGCATCCAACAACTTCTTGACTTCCTTTTCCATAATCGACAAAAACATGGGATTTATTTGTTTGAGCTTCTTCTTGAAAGGTTTGACATATTATTTCAAAGGGATTTTGTGTTCAATGACGCTGGTGTCATATGTGTCAGACAGTTGGATTAGGTTGATGGATAGTTGGTATGGATTGTTTGTTTTCATTGATGTCAACTATTGGAGAGTGATATTGTAGATTGATGTCAACCCTTAGTGATTGATCTCAACCCTTGGAGAATGTACGATAGCAAATTCCAGTAGCACAAAGGTTTGGGTAATGGACCCAAGTTTGTTTGATGTAAAGATGAATCATTATTGTCTTTTCATGGTTGATAATAAGTACAAATGGATGAACTCCAAAGTGGTCCCCTTATGGTGAAATCCCTCACAAGAAGATGCTTTGTCAATTGAGTTATCCTAGAAGTATGGTTATAGAACCCATTCTTATTTGTGGAATAATGAGATGAAGGTGAGTGAATTTTTTAGTGAAACTGTCCTATATGGACATTTCTTGTCATCCCATTTCCGGTGGTATGTGGAACGTCACATAACTCCTCACGGTTAGAGAGTTATGGCCCTGAAAAGTTGGAGAACCCAGGTTTGGGTAATGGACCCAAGTTTGCTTGATGGATAATTGTATGATTTTTGATATATTTTTATGTACTACTATTCTATATGGATAGTACATTTCATTCCAATTCTAGTGGTATGTGGAACATCACATAAATCCTCACAGTTTGAGAGTCATGGCCTTACAAAGTTGGAGGGCTCTCATATGTCATCTAGAAGCCCCAAAAGGTCAAAGTAGTCAAAGTGGTTTAAGAGATTTTAGAAGGTAAATAACATAGTGAAGTGATGAGTGTACTGTAATTCAAAATGAATACAAAGTAAATTATTTAAATAATAAATTTAATGGAAAAATTAGAAGTGGGTTAACCCTAAAATAAGGAAAGTGGGCAAAGTGACCTAGAAGATGTTTTTAAGGAAGCTATTTGGAGAGTATAAATAAGAGGCAAGGTTCTCTCATTTTACATCACACTTGAGAATATTGAATATATATAGGTTTTTCAGGTAACCAAATTATATCTAAGCTGAATTTCTGAGGAAAGGTGAAGAAAAGAAGGTCAGAATTCAAGGAAGGATAAATTCCTTTGATGATGCTTTCTAAGGTATGTTATTTACAGGTCATCTCAATATTTTCGTAACAAAGATTTTTCTAGAATGATTCAGAACGTGAAATTGTTATTCCATTGAGGAAACATATCCAAGTATCTGTGGTAAAAAAATCATCTTGTGGGTTGTTGTATTTTTGGAGTTACACTCCGTGGAAAATAGGGATTGTGGCTAGTCCTGAAACTAGTCTAAAACAGGTGTTTCGGGTAAAAACGTCAGAACTTCTTCATAAAAGATCAAAATTGAGTAATAAAAAAAGTTTTGATTAGATTACATCCTTTAGGATTTTTTGTAACAGTTTCAGATCGATTCAATAAATATTCCCTGTGGGTCACTCTCTACAATGTTGCTCTCTAGAATAAGCCAGAATTAAGCAAGGTATGTCATTTTTGCTATAACTCTTTTTCTGAGAGGTTCCAAGTAGTGAAAACTGGAGGAATTGCATAAAACACATTGAATAACATTGTGTATCATTTTCAGATATTTATTCATTACAAGTACAAAGTTATAATTATTCCAAGTTAGGGTTGATGACTAATCCAAAACTAGGCATGTGAGACTAAAGAAAAGTTTGATGAAAATGCTAGTCTCTTGTTGTTAAAGTTAAGGAAGGTTTGTAGGAATGTGATAATATACACCAGTTCTATTATAGAGTTACAAATCAAATTTTTATGATGAAATTGATGAGAGATTTTGGCTGAGGTACATGTCGGGTACATGGTTGAGACAAGTAGTTGATGAGTTGGCACATACATGAGGTGTATAGTTGATGATGTTGGTACATATTGATGAGTCGTAGTTGATAAGTAGTTGATACATGATTGGTACATACTTGGTACATGGCTGGAGATACTTGTTAGTAGTATTGTTGACACATGGTTTATGGATGATGTAGCATACTTGTATTATTAGAATCACATATTGATCTTGGTGATGATTATGAGTTGTTGTGTTATACTTGGTTGATGCACATATTTGAGAGTTATCTTGGTGATTGATCTTGGTGAATAGATCTTATTTGGTTGGTAAAATTGATGAGATAGGTTGGTGTGATATGTTGTTTGGACAAGTTGTTGTGACAGGTTATTTGTATAGGTTTGGTGCATGGTTGATGCACTTGTTCATGATATAGGTTGAGGTACATGTTAGTGCATGGTTGATGCACTTGTTTATGGTACATGTTGATTACAGGTTGGTTGGTATAGGTTGGTGCATGGTTGATGCATTTTTTTATTATACAGGTTGATTACAGGTTGAGGTACAAGTTGATGCATGGTTGATGCATGGTTCAGGTTATTGGTACAGGTTGTTTGGCACATGTTGATTAGTACAGGTTTACAGCATTATATCTCACAGTGATAGTGTGACAGTGGTTCCATCATTCTACTTATACTCTAGGGCAGTTGGACGGGGCAAGGGCAGGTGGTTGTATCCAGAGAACATAGGGGGTTGTAGCCTCCTTCTGGTTGTAGCCAGATAATTGGGGATTTTATTGATTCCCTCGGGTTGTAACCTGAGAAACTAGGGGGTTGGAGCCTCCTTCTAGTTGCAACTGGAAAACAAAGGAAGTTGATGATTCCAATGAATGTAATTCTTCAAGACATATAAGAAAAATCATTCTATGGTTTTCTCCCGCTTTGCGTTTCCACGTAAAAATATGGTGTACTGTGTATGTGTATGATTGTTCATTTGTTCATTCCTTATTTACTCTGCAGTTATTGGATGATAATGATACAATGATATAACACTTGGATTATATGGTTAAAAAGGATTAAATTTCTCTATTATTGATTCAACCCCCCTCTCAGTAATCCAACAATCGGTATCATAGCGAGGTTCCTTCAGTTAACAGCTTAACCACTAGAAGAAGATCATGGATTATTCCAAGAATGGAGTACCAATGTTTAATGGTCAAAATGGTTTGAAGTATAAGATGTGGAGAAGAAGGAAAAAAGTATTTTTATAGGCACGGGGACATTATATTTGGCTATCAGTTGTTACAGTATATAATAGTTCAAAAAAGGCAAAGACTGCAGCCAATAAGAAATTGAAGAGGAATAAAAAAATAGCAATGGATTCCATCGGGGAAGGATTACCTAAACCGGTAAGAGAAAATGTTTGTAAATATTCATCATCCAAATAAATTTGGGATAAGTTACATGACATATATTCTTTACCCATCATAGATTCAAAAAATGCCAAAGAAGATGCAGATATAGAACAAGAACAAATATGCTCATCAAGATACACATTCAGAAGAGGAAGTGTATGATGAAGAAGAGGTTGATTACAGATAAAAATTGATCAGTGAAATTAAATATCTAAGGAAAGAAAGATAAGGAAACAAGTCATCCAAGAAAGAATTCATGAAGTAAAAGAAAAGCGTTCAAGGTTTCGAAAAATATCAACAGGTCATAAAGGATTTAAGAGATCAACTAGAAGAGGCCAGGAGAATTGAAGAAACTCTAGAATATCAAAATAAATGTTTAGAAGACAACATAGAAGCACAAAAGGAAGAAGCAGAAAAGAGAGAAAAGATATTGATGGATCATCTCAAGGAAAGAACCAATGAATTAAACCAACTTGAGGAAGATTTTGGTCAAGAAGAGAGAAGACTGGAAGAAGAAATAATTACATTGAAAATCCAACTTGAAGAAGCAAAGAAAACAGAAGAGATCATGAAGTCTCAGATAATGAAGAAAAAATAAGACATTGAGAATATTGAAGAAGAAGTTGTCACACTAAGATTCAAAATCATCAAGCTCAACAAGAACATTGAAGAGATAGAAACATCCACATAAGTTGTATAGATTGAAGAGAAGAACTCTACATTGCTAGAAAAGAAGAATGAATAAAATAGAAAGAGTTATGCAGAAGTACTCAAAGGAAGGAATTGTGGTCAATCAGAATCTAAGATCTTTTTTTAAGATACATCTTCAAGGATACCATCCATGTTCAAGCCACAAATAAGCTTCAATCATGATCATGATCAGTCAAGGAAAAAATTCAGAAGGACTACGCCACAAAGAAGATCATTCACTCCCAGGTACGGAAATTTATTTATGGTCATTGTTTTTATTGTACTAACTTTGGAAATAAGGTTGCAGATTGTAGAGATTATAAAAGAAATGTTCAAGAAGACCATGCCTATGTGGTCGCATGTAACATTGAGTGTTACAAATGTCATATGGACACATATCCAGTGATTGTAGAATCATGATCGATACTTCCATGAAAGAGAATATTGATATCATATACAAGAAAGTATGGATAAGAAAATAGGAAGAATAGGTGAACAAAGACCGAGTACTAGAGATCGGAAGATTGACAACAAAACGAGATGAACAAAATTCTATAGAGAAAAGGAAAGATGTCAGATACAGAAAGGTTTGAAAAATAACTGAAAGAAAGGAAGGACAAGTAAATAAGGAACAGGTTCAAGAGATTGTACTTTAAGGCATTGTAGTGAAAGATGAATCCACAGATAGAAAGAAAGAAGTCAGAGCTCATAGAGATAATGGATCTACCAATGAAGATGATGATGAATCTACCAATGACGATGATGATGAATACACATCAAAGAAGGAATTTTTCTTAGCCATCTGGCTTAGAGACTCCCCCGTAATATGGATATTAGATAGGGGGAGTATATGTGATAGTTGGGACAGACCAAAGAACCATCCTTCGAGAATCTTGCAGAGTTTGAGAAGACAGATTTAGAGAAATCAGTTAGCATAAGTATAGTTTGATAGATTAATCAAGACTTCATGATATTATAGTGATAAATGGGTCAGAATTATGGACAATTGCACAAGTAAAGTCTTGGACAGTATGGAAAAAGATGGTTTCGTAAGAACACTTAGCAGGTTTGGATAGATATGATAGTGGATGATAGAATGGATTCATAGATTGGGTCAGAGAGTGGTTCAAAGAAAAATGAACATTATCATAATGGATGATAATTACACAAGAAATGGATCGAACAATTCTAATGGATCCCAAATTGACAGATATTTTTTGGACACATGTAGTGCATACATCAGTTCACATTCAAAACAAAGTAATTCTCAAAAACAACAATGAAAAAAATCCCTACGAACTATGGAAAGTAAGCACATACAACAACCTCTACATCAAGGTAACTCAAGGTAATATTTTATAAATTGAAATTTATGTTGATGATATTGTTTTGGAAGTACTAATGACAGGTTAAGCTAGAAATTTGCAAAGGATATATAGAATGAATTTGAAATTTCATTACTTGGAGGACTATCCTTCTTTTTCAGTCTTCATATATGTCAAAGAAACCAAGGAATTTTTATTTATCAAACTAAGTATATCAGAGAAATGTTAAAGAGGTTTGGAATGGAATATTACAAACCATTTACCACTCCTATGAAAACCAGTTGCAAGTTGAGAAAAGATGATAATTCAAAGTCTACAGACAAGAGTTAATACATGTCAATGATTGGTAGATTACTATATGTGACAACATCCAAACCAGATGTAATGCATGAAGTTGGACAGGTGGCACGATTTCAATCAGCACCAAAGGAATCACATGTATTAGCAGTGAAGAGGATTTTCATATATCTCAAAGGAACATAAGAGTTTTGATTATGGTATCCAAAAGGAAAGGATCTATCACTTCTTTCCTACACAGATGAAAATTGGGTAGGTTATATTGATGACCGACGAAGAACCAATGGAGTAGCATTCTACTTGGGTGAGTGTTTAGTATCATGGATAAGAAAGAAACAATCATCAGTATCTTTATCTACAACCGAGACAGAGTATATTGCAACAACATCATATTGTACACAGGATCTTTGGATGAAAGAAACTCTGATAGATCTACAGGTTTTGTATGATGAACCCATTCTAATCTATTGTGATAATGCAAACGCCATAAGTATCTCAAAAACTCGGTGATGAATTCCAAGATGAAGCACATTCCAATCAAGTATCACTTTCTACGGAAACGAGTTGCAGAGAAGAACATCAGATTTGAATATGTGGGAACAAAAGAACAAGTGGCATACATATTTACAAAACCGCTTCCATGGGAATCCCTTCAGTATATTCACCAGAGAATAGGAGTAATTTCTACTCCAAAATGAATACTTTTGAATGCTTATCTGATATCTCTTAGATGTACACGAGGAAGCACCATAAATAGGACAAAGGGGGAGAGATTTATCATATGATAAAGGTAAATGCTTGGAGAGAGAGCATAGAGGCATGTTTCCAAGGGAAGTGATTGTCAAAAGGAAATAATGAGCGATATGACTTCAAAGTGATACCCTTTATCAAAGGGGGAGATATTATTCATATGAAGGGAAAGAGAGTAATCGGAGGATGATAAACACAAAGAAAAATCAAAGGCAGGTAGACAGGTGGAGCAACAACAAGGAGATTTCATTAAGGGGGAGAAGCCCCAAAGGGAGATACCCTTTGCCATTGATGTGAAAGGCGGAGAGATAGAAACATTAATAATTAGTATAAGCATGAATGTTATCATGACTAAGTGTTGCAATCAATGTTGGTGTTGCCATCAATGCCAAAGTGGGAGATTGTCAGACAATTGGCTTAGGTTGATGGATAGTTGGTATGGATTTTTTTTTGTCATTGATGTCAACTATTGGAGAGTGATATTGTAGATCGATGTCAGACCTTAGTGATTGATGTCAACCCTTGGAGAATGTACGATAGAGAATTCCAATAGCACAAAGGTTTGGGTAATGGACCCAAGTTTGTTTGATGTAAATATGACTCATTATTGTCTTTTCATGGTTGATAATAAGTACAAATGGATGAACTCCAAAGTGGTCCCCTTACGGTGAAATCCCTCACGGGAAGACACTTTGTAGATTGAGTTATCCTAGAAGTATGGTTAGAGATGAAGGTGAAGGTGAGTGAATTTTTCAGTGAAAATATCTTATATGGATATTTCTTGTCATTCCATTTCTAGTGGTATGTGGTGTTAATTATTATGGTAACTGCGGGAGGTATTTACCTCCACGTGTGAACCTGACGAGAATAGAAGACTCTGGGAAGCAAGAGAAACCCTAATGAGTTGGATAATAACCCTAGAATCCTTTTCGGCTCAAGAAGATAATTTATATTAGGCTATTAGCCTCCAAGAGAAGAAGTCGGCCAGAAATAATAACAATATATTGAACAGACACTTATCCAGAAGGAGAAGTTGTCCCCAACAAATCTGGTAGAACCAGTATAAATACAGGGTGCTAGTTCTTATTTGCAGCATCTCAGAATTGTAGTTCCCAGTTTTGGTGTGCACTGCAGCTCCAGTCTGGTGCACACGTGTGGAGGAGGACTGCAGGTGCAGCTGTAGCAGCAGCTAGTTTTAGTGTTGGCTTGGACTATCTATTTATGAGGGTTCGGACTATCTGATAATTCTTTTGTGTTGCACTATCCTTGGGGAAAGGTGCGCTACCCTTTGTTTGGCAATATAACCTAGGGTTTTCTTTCGGGGGAATTCTCAGTCAAGGTTAAGGTGCTCGGAGGGAGGCTTCGGCCTATAGTTGGGTGATGAAGATATCGTCAATGGTAAAGTGAGAACACCATATTCTATATTCTAACAGGTTATGGGCCCACCACCCCTTCAGTCAGCCTTAAACACTGGAAGGAAACATAGTCACTAGATATTGAGCTCGTTGAGGAACTGTTGCTAGGGTTACTAGCAGAAGCACCTTCCAAGACACTGCAGCTAGGGTTACTAGCAAAAGTAGTTGCAAAAACCCTAAACCTCTTGTCGAGGCACCTTAAGTGACGATATTGACCTAATATTCAGATAGATTAGTGCACCCTAGCCCAGCGCATCTCCTCGTACTCTCAGAAGGCCAAGACGTCAAGTTTGGATTTCTGGTCAAATCTAGGGTTTGACCAAGTCAAGCAAGCCATGACGAACTCTATGAAGTCTTAGAACAAGCTAGATGGAGCCTCTAACTTCAAAGAATGGAAGACAAGGATTGACCTCATCCTTGCTAAGAATAAAGTGTTGGATATTGTGAAAGGAAAGATCGTGAAGCTAGAGTTTAAGGAAGGAGAAGAGAAGGAACCGCAGAACATTGCAGCTATGGAGAAGTTCAAAGACGTTGACATCAATTCCATGAGTATCATACTGGATTCCATAAAATACCACTTGATACCATACATATCCCATCTTGACACATCGAAGAAGATGTACGATGCCCTAACAAATCGCTTCTCAGTCAGAAACATTGGACAAGTTATGAGTCTGAAGAATGAGCTCTGTGACATGAAGATGAATGATGCCAATAGCATAACATCATACTTTGTAAGAATCTCCCAGTTAAGATATCAACTATAATATATTGAACAGATCACTTCAGAAAAGGAATTGGTGAACATAGTACTCAATGGTCTTCCCAAGACATGGGATGCATTTGTTGTAAGCATGAACACAAGTAAGGAGTACCCGACATTTGAAGAAATTTGGACTTGCTGTGCTCAAGAAGAATAAAGGATCAATGCAAAAGAGAAACCCCAAAAGAAGTACAATGATCAAGCCTTCACAACAAGATTCAAGAACTTCAGGAACAAAAGGAAGTTTGGTTCAAGGAAGAAGCCAAATCAAGAGAAAGACATTTCAGAAATACAATGCTTCAACTATCAAAAGTATGGTCATTACAGGAATCAGTGTCCCAAGCTAAAGAAAAGGAAGGAGAAAATTCTTCTACTGATGCAGTAAGAACACGACCTCCACCTCGTCGCACTCCTGCTCACAGGATCATTCTCATTCATTCATGAGCCGAAGTGGCTCTTTCGATTCCTTCGTGGAATCTCTACTGAAAACCCGATCCACAGGTCCTTCTCATTTCTCTGTCACAGCCTCTGCACACGCCTGTGACCTTTCCCCAACTCAATTTCGGGTTTTGGGGTTTCGTGATCCCCAATATCGAGAGTTCCTATTCTCTCAGACTCCCGATCTCTGATTTTCCGATACGAAACTTTATTTGGCCTTAGCCCCTCCTGGCTATGCTCTGGTCCATGCGACCATTATCCCATAAGACCGCAACCTTATTCCTTTCGTCGGGGTTTTGAGATTTCAAGTGTCGAAGTGCACTTGTCCTCAGGATCCGCGATCCTCCAAATATCGATATGCTACAACTCCCGCTAGTCCCCTGGGCTAGACTTTGGGTCCATATGACCTCCCTTTATATGACCGCAGTCATACCACCTATTGGTGTTTTGGACTTTCCAATGCCGAAATGCGTAAACACTTTGTCCACGAGATTCCCGATATCCTGATGCTTGATTTCCCGATGACGACCCTCCTATCGAGACTTTCTCCAATAATCCAGATCTCCACTATGTGTCCCCAACTGATGGACGACTTGGATCAAATCTCGCAATTTCGCGACTTCAAATGTCCCTGGCACCTCGTCCTCAAGACTCACAAAATGTCGAACTGCGACTTTCTTCAGATCTCTGACACGCGTCCCAAGCGAATGGACGGTTCAAATCAACCCTCGTTGTTTCAAAGGTTTCAATGCTCCGATGACAGGAATCCTCTGTCAACTCCAAACCCCGATAGCCGATATATCGATGGGTCGCTCGATCCCCACCACGTGTCTCCACAAACAGACGGTCTAGATCGTTTTCGAGACTTTTCCTATAGAAATTCTCGATCTCCTGTCATCGTGACTCCTGATATCGTGAACGTCGATATCCCGACGCCTTCGAGACTCACCTCTATGAACCAGTGCCCGGATCTCTGAAATGGTTGATCACGCGACACGCGTCCTTCCTCAGATGGATGGTTGTGATTCCTTCACTATTTTGGGACTTGAAATGTTTTGAATTTCTCGACCTTAGGACCTCCGATATCCCGATGCCCAATTGCCCTTCGAGACTTTTGCACTGGCATGAGAAGGGTCAAACCCCGTGCACCTCCTGTCCGATCCAATGGTTGGCGGGATTTCTGAATGAGATCCAACGGCTCACGATCTCCCCCTTCTATGCACTTCTCCTGCTCCTTCCTAGATGTAGAACCCAATGGTCTAGATCTCTTTTCTCCACCGATCTGACAGCTATTGTGCTCTCCTGAGCTTGCGCACTATCTTTCGATGCTTGGAAGAATTCCAAGTCTCCCAAAGGCGTAAACCTTTGTTTGTCTCCTCCTCTTGCAAACTCTGGACTCTGAACTTCGCTGCGCACATGGAAACATTGTTCCTCCTAAACTTTGCTCCCTTCGAATCCTCAAGGGATTTCGACGTCTGCACTTCTGCAGAGTCTTCGCGTACACACAGTGTTGTCTCTCTTGAGCTTCTCAACACTCAGACCCCTAAGGGATTTTTTCTTTCTTCTTCCTCCCACAGATGGAGAATGTTTGGATTCCCTCCTGGCTATCCTTTGCCTCAAGAAACTCCTTGCTGAGTCTGCAGGGTGTTCAACAACCCTGTGAAGATCCCTCCGTGGATTCTTCCTTCAATTACAGAACTCAAAGAGTTCTCTTCTCTTCTTTGTGCCTATATGCACACTAACTCAAATGCCCACCTGGCAGAGTGTCTTCTCCCAGAATGTTCAGCAGTTCTATCCTCCTGTGCACCTATGCACCCGCTCAATGCCCACTTGGTAGAGCTCTCAGAATCCTCAGTGATTCTGTCTCTTTTTCCTGAACTCATAGCAAAGCTCTCCCTCTGTGCACTCCTTGCACCTACTCAATGCCCACTTGCCAGAGCTTCACATAATCCTCTAGTGATTCTGTCTGCAACTGTGTCTCTCCTACACATCCTTGCCTCCAAGGTGTTCAACAACCTTGAGGTCTTCCCTGAGTTGTTGATTCCAGCTCCTGTGCCGCAACATGTCTTTGTATGAACCCGCAAAATTTAGAAGTGCAACCTCTGTGCACAACTTATCAGAACCCACAACGTTCTGTCACACCCTCCTGGCGTGAAGCCTCAAAGAATTTCACCTGAAAATAAAAAACACTCCTGCAAATGCATGATAACAGCATACATTTATAGCATACAATGGAACACTCACAGACATTCATTCAACACTGAATACATGCAGGAAAAATTGCTCTGTTTATATTGAATGGAAAATCCCTGTATATACAAAGTGTTCCTGAGAACGGCCTATAACAAGGTATTGTCTCCTTTCTTCTTCTCTCTACTCGCAGATCATATTCAATTACAACTCAACTCTCAGAAAATGAGATCTGAAATCTCTTTTAGCCGAGGGGGCTCTTCAATCTCTTCCCTCCAACCTACCTACGCTATTCAATTGCATTGAATGGGCTATCTAGTCCATCATCTGGATCTAGATCTCATCCATACAAACATTAAAGGCCGATCTACCTAATGCCTGCACAAAGGCACGGATTCCCATCTCAACAGCTTAAACATTTAATTACATTCAATTACGATTTAAATGAGGACTGTACCTCTCTCTTTAGCTTTGAAAGCACGCGCTCGACGTGGCTGGCTGGCTAGATGGTTGACATGGAAAGATGCTCCTGCATCATACTCCTCAGCTGAAAAATTCATGAGCTCCTGCTCATGAGATTCCCATCTCAGATGTTGAAATCCTCCTGGATCCCAAATCATCCTCTGTAGTTGTTCATCCACTCCATTCTGTTGTTGCTTCTGCGTTGTTGTTGCTGCTGCTTCTTCCTTTCTGCTCAGTTGCTCCTTGCTGGTATTCCTTGCTGATCTCAACATCAGCCTCCTAATGTATTCTATTTCTTCATCCAACTGCTCCAGTGGCTAGTCCTGTTTTTGCAGTCTCCCCAACTGCAAAACTTTTTGGCTCATGGGCAGATCACTATGATCTCCCATGCCTTCTTCATCGGCTTCCAACTTCACCTGTTGGATGTGCATGCCCTGCACTTTCACCCTTCTCTCAAGGGCTTCAACCTATTGCCACAGATCAACAAAAAGAATGTTGTCTACCTCCTGTCCTTCTTCTACTGCAAACTCCCACGTTGCAGTCTCTTCAACTTCTTGGCTGAAAATGTTGAGCCATTCCTCAGAATTCTCATCTTCTCCTTCTTCTTCTTCTATCAGCTCCAATGCTACAAATATTTCAACTTCTTGGCTGAAATTAATGAGCCATTCCTAAGAATGCTCATTTTCTCCTTCGTCTGCTTCTTCTTGGGTAGTTTCAAACACCTGCTCCAATTCCTCCTTGACAATCTCAGCTTACTATTCTTCTGTTGTTGCTACACCTGCAACATAGATTTTTGCCTCCTCCTGGGAAAGTGGTAGGAATATTCCAATTTCTCCAATCATCAGAATATTATCCTGATCTTCCTCCTCCTTTGTCAGCTACAGATGCTGATCCAAACTCATTTCCGAGATCACCTGCTCTGTCAGCTCCTCGGGCTGATCAAAAATCACCTACTCATCCCTACCCACCTGACAATATGGGATGTCTCGACTGCCCTCCTGGTAGATTATGAGATCAACTGATCCCATCTTCATCAGCACCCCTTGCTAAATTGAACTCACCAATGAGTCCATGATACTTTCAGATAGTCTTGAATGCTCATCTTTGCCCACTTGGAAATATGAGATGTTTCCGCTACCCTCCTGGCAGTCTTCGAGATCCCGCAGTGACCTCATTCCATTTCCCAACTGGAAATGTGAAATTCCCTGGCTGTCCTCATGACAGTCTGTGAGATCCCACAGTGATCTAAACTCATTTCCCACCTGGAAAACTAGAATTTCCTCTCTGCCCTCCTGGCAGTTCTTGAGATCCTCAGCCGATCCCAATTCATCGAGATTTCTCCCAGTTTCTGGTTCGCATACTTGAACCATTTCTTCTTCTGGTCCATTGAGGTTTTCAGCATACCTCAACCATCTTTTTAACAACCTGCGTTGTCTTCTGACCATCAACTCCTTGACTGGCCATTTTTCTTTTGACTTCTTCATGGGCCATTCATATACCCATCTTGGTTTTTCCTTCTACTGCATCCGCAATTCGAGATTTTCTATGTCTTCCCTTAGTTCATAAAGATTTTTATCCATTTCTGCAAGATTGTTTGCTTTTCTCTTCTTCCCAGCATGCCTATGGTCTTCAGTAACCATGGTGATCTCTCTGTCTACTCTCCTAGCAAACCTGTTGTTGTCACTCTGCACCAAGAGTGTTACCAGCTTCATCCTACAGTCTCCCTGACTGTCTTCTCAATTGTTGCTTACCTGCAAACAATCACCACAGAGTCTCCAACACTTTGTCTTCCTTTACCTTCTCCCTCTGCTTCAAATATACAAGCATAGTTCTAGCTCTGATACCACTTGATGTGTATCAGAGTGCTCTTTATCTCTTCCTGCCTCTTCCTACCTGAAATATACAGACAAGAACAAGGCTCTGATACCACTTGATGTGGTAAGGACACGAGTGACCACAACACCTCACGCCCCTGCTCACAGGATCATTCTCATTCATTCATGAGACGAAGCGGCTCTTTCGATTCCTCCATGGAATCTTTGCTAAAAACCCGATCCACAGGTCCTTCTCATTTCCCTGTCACGGCCTCTACACACGCCTGTGACCTTTCCCCGACTCAATTTCGGGTTTCGAGGTTTCGTGATCCCCAATGTTGAGAGTTCCTGTCCTCTCGGACTCTCGATCTCTGATTTGCTGATACGACGCTTTATTCGGCCTTAGCCCCTCCTGGCTATGCTCTAGTCCATGCGACCGTTATCCCATAAGACCGCAGCCTTATTCCTTTCGTCAGGCTTTCGGGCTTTCAAGTGCCGAAGCGCACTTGTCCTCAAGATCCACGATCCTCTGAATCCTGATATGCTACAACTCCCGCTAGTCCCCTAGGCTAGACTTTGGGTCCATACGACCTCCCTTTATATGATCGTAGTTATACCACCTATCGGGGTTTCGGACTTTCCAATGCCGAAATGCGTAAACACTTTGTCCATAGGATTCTCGATATCTCGATGCTCAATTTCCCGATGACGACCCTCCTATATGGACTTTCTCCGATAATCCAGATCTCCGCTACGTGTCCCCAACTAATGGACGGCTTGGATCAAATCTTGCGGTTTCGTGACTTCAAATGTCCCAGGCGCCTCGTCCTCAAGACTCGCGAAATGCCGAACTCCGACTTTCTTTAGATCTCTGACATGCGTCCCAACCGAATGGACGGTTCAGATCAACCCTCGTTGTTTCAGAGGTTTCAATGGTCTTATGATAGGAATCCTCTGTCAACTCCAAACCCCAGTAGCCGATATACCAATGGGTCGCTCGATCCCCACCACGTGTCTCCACAAACAGACGGTCCAGATCATTTCCGGGACTTTTCCTATAGAAATTCTCAATATCCTGTCGTCGTGACTCCCGATATCGCGAACTCCGATATCCTGACGTCTTCGAGACTCACCTCTACAAACCAGTGCCCGGATCTTCGAAATGGTTGATCATGTGACACGCGTCCTTCCTCAGATGGATGGTTGTGATTCCTTCGTTGTTTCGGGACTTGAAATGTCCCAACTTTCTCGACCTTAGGACCTTCGATATACCGAGTGTCGATATCCCGATGCCCAATTTCCCTTCGGGACTTTTGCACTGGCGTGAGAAGGGTTAAACCCCGTGCACCTCCTGTTTGATCCAATGGCTGATGAGATTTCTGAATGAGATCCAATGGCTCACGATCTCCCCCTTCTGTGCATTTCTCCTGCTCCTTCCTGGATGTAGAACCCAACGGTCCAGATCTCTTTTCTCCAACGATCTGATGGTTGTTGTGCTCTCCTAAGCTTGCGCAATTTCTTCCAATGCTTGGAAGAATTCCAAGTCTCCCAAAAGCCTCAACCTTTGTATGTCTCCTCCTCTTGCGAAATCCGGACTCTGAGCTTCACTACGCTCGTGGAAACGTTGTTCCTCCTGAGCTTTGATCCCTTCGAATCCTCAAGGGATTTCGATGTATGTGCTTCTGCAGAGTCTTCACGTACACACAGTGTTGTCTCTCCTGAGCTTCTCAAATCTTAGACCCCTAAGGGATTTTCTCTTTCTTCTTCCTCCCACAGATGGAGAATTTTTGGATGCCCTCCTGGCTACCCTCTACCTCAAGCAACTCCTTGCTAAGTCTGTAGGGTGTTTAGAAACCCTGTGAAGATCCCTCCATGGATTCTTCCTTCAATTATAGAACTCAAAGAGTTCTCTTCTCTTCTCTGTGCTTGTCTTCACACTAACTCAAATGCCCACATGGCAGAGTCTCTTCTCCCAGAATGTTCAACAGTTCTTTCCTCCTGTGCACCTATGCACCCGCTCAATGCCCACTTGGTAGAGATCTCAGAATCCTCAGTGATTCTATCTCTTTTTCCTAAACTCACAGCAGAGCTCTCCCTCTGTGCACTCCTTGCATCTTCTCAATGCCCACTTGGCAGAGCTTCACAGAATCCTCTAGTGATTCTGTCTGTAACTGTGTCTCTCCTACACAGCCTTGCCTCCAAGGTGTTCAACAACCTTGAGGTCTTCCCTGAGTTTTTGATTCTATCTCCTGTGTCGCAGCATGTCTTTGTCTGAACCCACAGAATTCAGAAGTGCAACCTCTGTGCACGGCTTATCAGAACCCGCAGTGTTTTGTCACACCCTCCTGGCGTGAAGCCTCAAAGACTTTCACCTGAAAATCAAACACACTCCTGCAAATGCATGATAACAACATACATTTATAGCATACAATGGAAGACTCACAGACATTCATTCAACACAGAATACATGCAGGAAAAACTGCTCTGTTTATATTAAATGAAAAATGCCTGTATATACAAGGTGTTCCTGAGCATGGCCTGTAACAAGGTCTCGGCTCCTTTCTTCTGCTCTCTACTCGTAGATCCTCTTCAACTACAACTCAACTCTCACAAAATGAGATAAGAAATCTCTTTTACCTGAGGGGGATCTTCAAGCTCTTCCCTCCAACCTACCTACCCTATTCAATTGCATTGAATGGGTTGTCTAGTCCAGCATCTAGATCTAGATCTCAACCATACAAAGATAAAAGGCCGATCTACCTAATGCCTGAACAAAGGCACGGCTTCCCAACTCAACAGCTTAAACATTTAATTACATTCAATTCATATTTAAATGAGGACTGCGCCTCTCTCTTCATCTTTGAATGCACACGCTCGACGTGGCTGGATGGCTAGCTGGCTGACGTGGAGAGATTCTCCTGCATCATCTACTAAAAGGTAACAAGACTCTTCTTATTTCTTGTACATATCTTGCTTGCATCGTCTTTGTACATATCTTGTATATATATCTCTTGGAAAATAATGTGTTCCAAAAAGAACTATACCTATGGAAGAACAAACAAGATGAAAAGAGATATCATCAAATAATACACATGAAAAGATGAGATACAAATCATGTGGAATCTATTAAGCCGAATCAATCATGAAGAAACTTAGTAGAATAAAAGACAAAAAGAAGTCAAACAATCAAGAGGAAATTATAAAAAGACTTATGACATTTTGTAGAAGACAACAAGACAGAAGCGTGGACTCTGTCAGACAGAAGAGCCAAGTATATATTACAGAAGACAATAAGGATGCAGATGGAAGTATGGACTCTATGAGACAGAGGGAGATGATTATATGCACTCTTATATGAAGAAAGGATTAGGAGGGAGCTAATCCTATGATCCATTGAAGATGATGAAATGTATATATCCATGGTAGCAACCATGAAAGACAATATGTGTTTACCTCAACCGCAGAAGAATACCTCTTCGAAGAAAAGCCTTAAAGCATTCCTGGTTGTCCATCTAGATTTGTGATCCTATGATGAAAGGAAGAAGTGGAATCTCTAGAACTTGGAATCTACAAGAAACTCCATGGACCCAAGAGATAATGAAAAACATGAAGATTCCAAGAAAGACAGAAAATCTAGAACAACTAGTCATTCTATTAAGAATCACAAGATTGCCAACCTGATATGAACTCAATAAAAGGAATCAAGAAGAAGAACTTGAAGTCATGATGAAGAAAAGTGTATAGAAGACTTATGAATAAAAGCATTGCTAGAACCAGAGGTTCTCCCAGATGAAGGGAGAAGACTATGATGATTACTTGCTCCAGTACACCAGACATATCACTGCATGAGTCATTATATCATCCGCAACAGCCATGAGTTGGAATTCTACATCAGATAAATGCAAAGAATGTTCCCTAGAGAAATTGAATAAAGAAGCGTATGAAGAGAAATATCAAGACTTTGAGGCATAATAGAAAGAGACTCCTATATGCAGATAAGAAGAAGACAACTTGGTGGAGAACCTCTAGTGCACAACAAAAGCATGGTGAAGATTTCCTATAACATCAAGATGACTACTGAGTAAATCAGATCTCATGATGGAAAAATAAGTGCTACTTGGATATGTTCCAAGTTCTCCAACTATGATATACTCTATCATCCATATGTACATGAAGCCTTCATAGTTTTCCAGACTAAAGTAAAAGTATTACATTATCCATGATGAAGTCCAGAAAGGAGAAAGTGGTTCTCCAATATATATCCCCACTGATGAGCAAACAACAGATATCCTGACAAAACCTCTATCCATAATCAAGTTTTCATATTTCCGAGAGAAGATAGGGATCGTGGAAATAAATCCCTTAGCTAAAAGGGAAGATTCTCCAAGCTAGAAGAAGGTACGAAAAATATTCTTGAAAAACATTTATTTTTGTGATTTAAATAAATCTCCAGTTAGGAGGGAGCAATGAAAATATTATTTATTAATTGAAAAATAGTCTAGATTGGACAGATGCTTTCATGTTCGGAAAGTGGATTGAGACTTCTGATGGATAGTGACTTCCTATTATAGTTAACATGGGAGGCAGATTGATTGTTGATGTATCATAGACAATGACTCTCCATTGTGGTTAACATGGGGAGTGGTCTAGGACAATCATTATTCTTGGTAGTCACTCTGAGTAGTGGTCAAGTAGAATGGTCTGCCTCGTCGGGCAGTCATTCTTTCGAAGTTCATAGTTGTGAGAAGTTTCAAAGAATGGTCCATTTTGGAGGTTGATGTAGGACAGACATTCCTTAGGGTAGACTCATTCTCTCCAGGCTACACTTTGTTTAGTGCCGGAGGAATGGCCCAGGGTGGGGAATGGTCTGGACAGTTATTCGTTAGGGTTATACATTCTCTCCAGGGTGCACTTTGATAAGTGTAGGAGGAATGGCCCAAGGTGGGGAATAGTCCAGGCTCAACAATCAGGGATAGTCATTCCTTAGGGTTTATACATTCTCTCGAGGGTGCAGTTTAATTAGTGTAGGAGGAATGGCCCAGGGTAGGGAATGGTCCAAACATTTCTTAGGGTTTATACATTAGGTCTAGTGTGCACTTTGATTAGTGTAGGAAGAATGGCTTAGGGTGAGAAATGGTCCAGGCTCATAAATCAGAGACAATCCTTCTTCCTTGTTTGTGAAGAATAGGGAAGATAACCCATTGTTGATGAGGGCAAATATTCTTTCAGATCTCACAAACGTGAGTGAAAGATTGGCCCAGATGATTCAGTTTATCTTTAACAATATTTTTCTATGCAGGATGGCATCAGATGATTGTTATGGAGACTACCTGTCTCCGTACATTATAGATATACTATTATGGTGGATATGTTCCACTGTTCGTGAGGCATATATTCTTTCAGAGCTCACAGATGTGAGTGAAAGATTGACCCAGACAATTCAATCTATATCATAACATTTTTTCTATGCAGATTGCTATCATATGTTTGTTATGAATATTATATGATAGTAGATGAAGACTACTATGGTAGATATTCTTTCAGAGCTCACAGATGTGAGTGAAATATTGGCCTAGACAAATCATTTTATATCATAACATTGTTTCTATGCAGGATGCTATCAGATGTTTGTTATGAAGACTGTATGATAGTAGATGAGGACTACTGTGGTGAATATGTTTCATTGTTTGCAACCATACGTTGTTGATCAAGTACTTGTGTGTTACTTGATGTGGTAGTGAACCACTAGATTGTAGTTATGTACTACTATGAATAGACACAGTTGTGCTCTATCTTTTTTCTAATTGCCTTGAAGACTATCAACAGTTTATTGGAGATAATGATCATTCAGATGGATGATGAACAAAGATTTTCCAGATGGAAAATAGTTCAGAACTTTTACTCCTCTTGTATCAATCCATGGTGAGAGTGAATTAAACAACATCATATCTAATTACTCAAATGAAGTATGGTTTCAAAATTTGATGCAGTTGATGGTGATGGTGATGCTCATGATCTAGTCATGAAATAGTCTAGATGACCATATTGATGCTACCGGGTAAATGGTATGTTTTGTGCTCAAGTCCATTACCTGTAAATACCTCTCTAGCTAGGTGGGAGTGTTAATATTATGGTATATATGGGAGGTATTTACCTCCACGTGTGAACCTGATGAGAATAGAAGACTCTGGGAAGCAAGAGAAAACCTAATGAGTTGGCTAATAACCCTAGAAGCCTTGTCGGCTCAAGAAGATAATTTATATTAGGCTATTAGCCTCCAAGAGAAGAAGTCAGCCAGAAATAATAATAATATATTGAACAGACACTTATCCAGAAGGAGAAGTCGTCCCCAACAAATCTGGCAGAACCAGTATAAATACAGGGCGCCAGTTCTCATTTGTAGCATCTCAGAATTGCAATTCCTAGTTTTGGTGCACACTACAGCTCCAGTCTCGTGCGCACGTGTGGAGGAGGACTGCAGGTGCAACTGCAGCAGTAGCTAGTTTCAATGTTGGCTTGGAATATCTATTGGTGAGGGTTTGGAATATCTGATCAATCTTTTGTGTTGTGCTATCCTTGGGGAAAGGTCTGCTACCCTTTGTTTGGCTATCTAGCCTAGGGTTTGCTTCCAGAGGAATTCTCAGTCAAGGTTAAGGTGCTCGGAGGGAGGCTTCAGCCTATGGTTGGGTGACGAAGGTATCGTCAATGGTAAAATGAGAACACCATATTCTATATTCTAACATCTGGACCATCACATAACTCCTCACGGTTAGAGAGTTATGTCCATGAGAAGTTAAAGAACCCAAGTTTGGGTAATGGACCCAAGTTTTTTTGATGGATAATGATATGATTTTTGAAATATTTTTAGGTACTACTATTCTATATGGATAGTACATGTCATTTCATTTCTGGTGGTATGTGGAACGTCACATAAATCCTCACGATTTTAGAGTTATGGCCTTATGAAGTTGGAGGACCCTCATATGTCATCTAGAAGCCCCAAAAGGTCAAAGTAGTCATAGTGGTTTAAGAGTTTAGAAGGTAAATAATAAAGTGAAGTGATGAGCGTACTATAATTATAAATGAATACAAAATAAATTATTTAAATAATAAATTTAATGGAGAAATTAGATGTGGGTTAACCCTAAAATAAGGATAGTGGGCAAAGTGACCTAGAAGATGTTTTTAAGGAAGCTACTTGGAGAGTATAAATAAGAGGCAAGGCTCTCTCATTTTACATCACACTTCAGAATATTGAATATATATAGGTGTCTAAGGTAACCAAATGATATCTAAGCTGAATTTCTGAGGAAAGGTGAAGAAAAGAAGGCTGGAATTCAAATAAGGATAAATTCCTTTGATGATGCTTTCTAAGGTATGTTATTTACAGGTCATCTCACCATTTTAGAAATAATGTTTATTATAGAAGTAATCAGACTGTGAAATTGGTATTCCATTGAGGAAACATATCCAAGTATTTCTAGTAAAAAATTCAGCTTGTGGGTCGTTGTATTTTTGGAGTTACACTCCATGGAAAATAGGGCTTGTGGCTAGTCCTAAAACTAGTTTAAAACATGTGTTTCGGGTAAAAAAGTCATAACTTATTCACAACAGATCCAAATTGAGTAATACCAAATGTGTTGGTTAGATTACAATCTTTAGTATGTTTTGTAACAGTTTAAGATCGATTCAATAAACATCCTATGCGGGGCATGCTCTACAAGGTCTCTCTCTAGAATAAGAGAGAATTCACCAAGGTATGCCATTTTTTCTATAAATATTTTTATGAGAGGTTCCAAGTAGTGGCACCTGGAGGAATTGCATAAAACACAATAAACAACATTTCATATCAGTTTCATATCTTTATTCATTATAGGTACAAATTTATGATTATTCCAAGTTAGGGTTGTTGACTAATCGAAAACTAGGCATGTGAGACTAAACACAAGTTTGATGAACATGCTAGTCTCTTGTTGTTAAAGCTAAGGAAGGTTTGAAGGAATGTGATCATATACACCAGGATATTACAGAGTTACAAATCAGATTTGGATGATGAAATTGATGAGGGATTTTGGTTGAGGTACATGTCAGGTACATGGTTGAGACAAGTAGTTGATGAGTTGGCACATAGATGAGGTGTATAGTTGATGATGTTGGTACATATTGATGACTCATAGTTGATAAGTAGTTGATACATGATTGGTACATACTTGGTACATGGTTGGAGGCACTTTTTAGTATTATTGTTGACATGTGGTTTATGGATGATGTAGCATGCTTGTATTATTAGAAGCAACTATTGATCTTGGTGATGATTATGAGTTGTGTTCTACTTGGTTGATGCACATATTTGAGAGTTGTCTTGGTGAGTAGATCTTATTTGGTTGATAAAATTGATAAGATAGGTTGTTTGGACAAGTTGTTGTGACACGTTATTTGTACAAGTTTGGTGCATGGTTGATGAACTTGATCATGGTACAGGTTGAGGTACAGGTTGGTGCATGGTTGATGCACTTGTTTATGGTACAGGTTGATTATAGGTTGAGGTATAGGTTGACGCATGGTTGATGCATGGTTCAAGTTATTGGTACAGGTTTTTTGGTACATGTTGATTGGTACAGGTTTACAACAGTATCTCTCACAATGATAGTGTGACAGAGGTTCCATCATTATACTTATACATCAGGGTGGTTAGACAGGGCAAGGAAATGTGGTTGTATCCACCTTCTTGTTGTAGCCGAAGAACATAGGGGGTTGTAGCCTCCTTCTGGTTGTAGCCAGATAATTGGGGAGTTGGATCTTCCCTCAGGTTGTAGCCTGAGAAGCTAGGGGGTTGGAGCCTCCTTCGAGTTGCAGCTGGAAGACAAAGGAAGTTGGTGCTTCCAATGAATGTAATTCTTCAAGACATATAAGAAAAAGAATTATGTGGTTTTCTCCCGCTTTGGGTTTCCACGTAAAACTCTGGTGTACTCTGTATGTGTATGATTTTTTATTTGTTTACTACTTATTTACTCTGGATTTATTGGATGATAATGCTACATTGATATAACACCTTGATTATATGGTTAAAAAGGATTAAATTGCTCTATTATTGATTCACCGCCCTCTCAATAATCCAACAATATGTTCTCAAATCCCCGTATGTCCAATAAAATACATCATCAAACTCCTTCAAGAGTCTAACATACTCATCCCTTTGTTCTTTTGACAAGTCACTAGAAAATTTGACCCATTTGGGATCCTCCTTCATTCCTAGATTGCATTAAGTCACATCAGCCTCTTCAGTTTATCCTTCAAACTTTACAACAACATCATTTATGTTAAACAATCTCTCCAAAGGGACAAGCCCCTTTGGAATATGGTTGTTGGGAAACTAAACAATATGATGGTTATAAATATTATTCATAAAAACATCATCATGAGAGATTTCTTCATAATCTTGATCCAGGTCGATATGTATATCAGAAAATTCATCCACAGTCTCAAGGAACTTTTTTATCTCACTATCATCCTCAAATACCTTCCAATGTTTGACATTGTCAGGAATAGAGGGTTTGCATTTTATCTCTACCTCATACTTGAGTTTTGGGGGAAAGGGGACCTTAAAATTACTTTCTAAGACCGCCAAGGAATCTTCCACATAGTTCTCCTCCCTTGGAACAAATGAAATATTAAAAGATGAGAAGAAATTGTCAATCATATCCCATACCTTATTTCTATGGGCCCTTAACCTTGGGTGCTTATCGTGATACATATTTTTGACTTGATTGACAATCAACTCAGTGTCTCCAAACACTACTAGATCCCCAATTTTCATGTCCTTGGCATCTCTCAAACCCAAGACAAGAAATTCATATTCTGCCACGTTGTTTGTTGTTTCAAAATCCAACTTGCAGGACAGACATATGGTCTCTTGGGTGGGGGAAATAAAAACCACTCCAACACCAAAACCTTCCATAGAAGAGGCTACATCAAAAAATATTTTCCACACATAGGTCTTCGCAAAAGGTAATAGGCTGCTTTCTAATTTCATAAGGTGGTTGAGGAACATCGGAGAGCTGAAAAATGTTGGTTCCTAAATCAGTATCGATTGAGAAAATGGGGTGGTTGATGTGATTGGATTCATCATTGATAATGTAGGGAATTTGCGCTTCTCTATAAATCCTTCTATGTTCCCCTCCAAATACAGGGATGGTGGCATATGACAAATCGATATGCAAAGATCCCCCTAGTCTTTTGATCCATGATCTGGACAAGATCATCCTAAAATTAGGGGGGACATCAACTACCACTATGTCCATGACCACACTTTTCATTGGAAAATGAAACAAGGAGACCGCCAAATCCTTAATAACCCCGAGGCATTTCATCTTCCTAGAATCAAATGAATACAGGTCATGGTAGGTTTTTGTAACCTCCAACCCAAGCTCATCCATGAAAATTTTGGGCATGAGATTGTGAGATGCCCCTCAATCCATTAAGAAGTTGTGCAACACTTTATCATGACTATTTAGAGATGTATAGAAAGGAGGGGGGGAATCACCTTTATCATCTACCAAAGGTCCTAGTATGAAAACCGACTTTTCATCTTGGCAGTTGAATGAGTTAGTGGAATTAGATGAATGTTCGGGCTGCAACATTTTTGAAACAAATTTTTTGAAACCCTCATGTTGGACTAACTCTGGAAGAGGCACAAGGATCCTAATATTTTGAATTTCATGATCAAAGATAAAAGAGGAGGGAGGCTTCAAAACCTCCTTCAATTCTGGGACGGGGCCTTTGACCGGGGGGTTTGCATCTTTTTCTTTAATGCCATCTGCCATATTTTTAGCCAGTTTTTCGGTTCTAACGGGTTGATCAGGACTGTCAGGATTTCATTATTTCTTCTTGGACCTGAGGTTATATCTGTTTGGATTGTTGTCGGTCCATTCCCCTTTACTCAACTCATTTACTTGACTATCCATGAGAGACTCCTCATATGCATCTTGGGTTAAATGAGGAAATGAGGAGGTGTCTCCAAGACAATGGATTTCAGGATCAAGCTCTTCTTCCTCTCCTTCTTCATCAGTAACAAGGTTATTTTGGAGAGGAGATTGAATTCTCTGATCATCTTTGTCCCTATTTCTTTGGTCTCTTTGGATGATCTGAGGAGCATTGCTTGGTCTTTTGAAAATACCCCTATTATCATCATTTTGAGGATTTATATAGATCTGCTTTCCTTCCAATTCCATCCTTTCCATTTTAGAAAAAAGTGATTTGACTATCTTGGTTACTTCGTGCATTTGAGGGGGATAAGAAGAGGAACTAGAAGTCGAAGCTTTAGACCTACCCTTTCTTCTATCTCCATCATCCTTACTCCTAAGATTGTCAACTGCAAATATATTGGATTCTACTTCAAGGGCTCAATCTTGCATATGAGCCAAGGAGGTGTCTCTTCTTTCTCTCAACAGGAGGCAAAACTCAGAGTCAAAATCATTAACATAATTCATATTCCCAGAGGTTTCTGTAGGCTTAATTTCAGTGGGAATATTTTTATACATCTTATTAAATCTCTTTGAGAAGTATGAAACAACTTCCCCCTCTTCTCTCTTAAGTACCCCAAATTCTGTAACATAATAAAGAAGATATGTTTTATTCCCCCAATGTCTCAAGAATGAATTGTACAGAGGAGCAATCCCGTCAATAGATCTAGGAGTAAAGTCCTTAAACCAATCCCCGACATCACCATCAAGGCTCTGTACAAAAACTCTCATCCACACATCTTCATTTTTTATGGCCTGAATCTCTGCAAATCTATAAAAGGATGAAAGGTGCTCTTCTGCAGTCACGTCACCCTCCCCTGTGAACTAGGGCATGTACTTAAGGTAGTCTATGGTTGGGAGAGAATTCATAGACTGAGGTAAAACCATAGGGGTGTATCTAGCAGCCAATATCTCAGCCATCCTATTCCTAGGAGGATTAGCACCAACCATTGGGATGTGAACTGGAGGAGAACCAGGGGGAGATGGGGTTTGAACAGGGGAAACTGGAACTATGTTTCTGGGAGAAAGGGGAAACAACTGAGGATTTGGAGAGAAATATATGGGGCTTGAGGGAACATAAGTTCCCCTTTCTTCTAATGTAGCAACTCTAATAGGGGGAGGAGTGGTAAAGCCCGTAGTGGGAAACTCTTCTGAGGTCCTGGGTCTAAACCATTATACAACTTCAGGGTAAATAGGGGTGTCAAAGTTTTTTCTTTCCAAATCGATACTAGGAGGGGAGAAATCAATAGGAACAGTCCCAAACTTTAAAGTTATTGAAACTCCAAGAGACAACATAACAGGAGAATTAGATGCAACTACTAGATTTTTCAAAAAAGGATCATGTAACTCACCAGAATTGCCTGCTACAACAGTCACAACCCCCTCTTGAGGGGTTTTCCCTTTTCTGATAATTTTCCCTGGGTCAGCTTCAGGTGTCTCTAGAGGAAGCTATGGAATAGACCTCGTGTGTCTTCCTTTCAGAGCCACAACTGAACTAGTGGAGTTGCCAGGTGCAAGTTGCAATCTTCAATGGCATTGATATCTGATGCACCTTCAGAATCATAACTTCTTTGTTGTTCTATCCCAGGGAAATGTATTTAATTCTTTCCTCGCCAATGACGCCAAGAATGTTAGCACTGAGAGTCACCCTCAAATTGTGGGAGGATAATCCCATTACCCATCGTAGTTTTTGGTGGATGTTGGTTTTATATGAGTGGAGTTCAATGGACAAAACTCAATATATGAATGGTGTTCAACAAAGAATTGGACAAGAAATGCATAGGGAAGTGATGACCACATTAACTTCAGTTAGTGATTTGAGTTTAAGTGTGAGCAGTGGGAAGACTTAGTGAGAAAGGTGAACAAGACTACTATGAGCATCAGGATTTCAAGCAGCTTGGAGAAGAATAACTCAGACTCAAGATCACTCTTGAGCTCAACCTTTAGACACTGAAATATGTCCAAACAACATAGTCACAACAACACAATGATCAAACCTACATCACAATGCAGCTACAACAACTCGATTGGATCCTCCATGCTCGAGCCATTTAGTGTAAGAGGGAAAAAGGTAAAAAGGGAGCTGACTGAAACTGGTCACGATACCACTTTAATAAAACCTACATTACAACAACATAACAACCCTCGACTGGATCCTCCATGCCCGAGTACTTTAGCACATTTTTTTACAGAGAGATTAAAAGAAGATAACTTCTATTAACATGAAAGTATCAAATTTGGTACATAACCAGAGAACAGTTCTGGCATCAAAATATTACAAAATAGGGATCTCTGCTCCACCAGTTGATGACCTTAACAAAATATCAAAACTAATTATTTATACTCAGAACAAGTTGCCACTACAGGGAGTGTGACTTGGCCACTACAATCAAAGCTTTGCGTCGGTGACTTCTTCTATCAGACTGAACGTGAATCCATCTATCAAAAGCGAGCTCATATCGGCATATTTTTTGCAAGGAAATCTATCCACATGGGTACCATGAGCTGACAATTTAGTCCCCGCAGATGGACCCTCCATGAATTCCATTTATGGGGTGAGCCGAGGTTTCAACTACCAACTCTATTTTCATTAACTACCCTCCTCGGGGACTGAATGAGACCTAATGTTCAAGGGGCGTCTACACACTGCTCTTGAATAGGATGCCATATAAACACAAGATTGCGGGGCCATCAAAATCAGTTTTGATTCAGACCTCTTTTGGGCCCGCAATCCATCACATTTCGCCATGTGGAATTTTCTCCATACCATGGTTTCCATTGTGGTACCGCTCAAGAAAAATATCAACCAAGCATGTTGTGCCCCTACAATGGATTGTGACCATAGGTTTGGTCCTAACCTGCAATCTAAGTGCACCCACTAGATTAGCACCACTGCCAAGCTTAATCTCCCACCAACTTTAGGATCTACCAAAAGTGTGCCTTGGGATGGGGTAATACTTTTGGTACTGAACAATAACAACTCTTGGAGGATGATCTAATGTGGAGGCCTAATGTCACCATGCTAATATGTCACGAACGGAGAGGTGACATGTGTCACTTGAAAATAACCATAAATCATGTCTAAAACTCTTGAAATGAGTGCAATGTATCAGCGTTAGACGGATGCCACGTGTCTATGTTGACGGCTTCCACGAACTTGGTGCTCTAGGGCTCGGGTGCTAGCTCCTTTTCCTCTGGATCCTCTATGTGCTTTTAGCTGGAGCTGGCGATATGATGACACGTGTCTTCTTGAATTGAACAATCGAGAATTACTTCGGGTCTCCAAACTCGAGGAAAATCAAATCTCAAACTTCCTCTGCCTTCAACTGCTTTTACCCAGATTCATAGATATGATGATGTGTGGCCCTCCTGAGATCGACGACTGAGATCCCGTCATGGATCCGGGCTTTAGACTTCTCAATAGTGAAACTTTATTTTCCCAAGCAAATTCGTCAGCGCTAGGGATATGATGACACGTGGATCTTGGATTTGGACGACCGAGATCCACTTTGGGTCTCCAGGCTCCAGGAAAATCAAAACTTAAATCTTGCTTACCTTCTGTTCTTTTACCCTGAGCTATGAATCTGACGACACGTGGTTATTGTTGATCAACGAATTAGATTCACTTCAGGCCTTCGGCCACTTCGGTACTTCAGGCACTTCGACCACTTCGACACTTCTGCTACTTCGACACTTCGGCACTTTGGGAGTTCGACCACTTTGGAACTTCAGGATTTCGGCCACTTCGTCACGTCAAGAGTTCGGCCACTTCGGTAGCTTCGTCACTTCATGACTTCGACCACTTCGACAACTTCGACACTTTGGGACTTCAACCACTTTGGCACTTTGGGAATTATGTGCTTCGAGACTTCATAACCTTTAATACTTCGGAACTTGGGTACTTTTCTCATTTCAAAAATCCCAAATCTCATTTCCCTGAACACTTGGATCAGATGCCACATGTCCCCCTCAAGATCAACGACTCATGCTTGCTTCGAGCCTCTAGAATTTGTACCTTCTACTCTGGCGGTATACTTCGTGCGACTTTGACCTTCCAAATTCCCGTGAGCCGCTGATTCGAACTGCTCCTAGAATCTCCCCTACTAAAAGATTAAAATTGCCTGTTGTTTGCGCTTCGAGCCCAAAATGGACTGTTAATAAATTTGTTGTTTTTTCTCCAGGCCATGGCCTGTGTGAACAAGGACCTGGACAATTTAGTTGTCGGTTGGGGAAACTGAGAGACCAGTGACTGCAACAAAAGGAGATGAGTGTTCACCTTTGGGGAAAATAGAGGGGCTTCGGGCCGAGACTCTTTTCGGGTAGGACATTAAGGGAAACTAGGGCACACAAATGAACAAGGGAAAACAAAAACGATTTACAAGACGAAAGGGGAAAAACTTAAGATATGGCCTGCGAAAAGGAGAGGGACATGACAAAATTACAGACTTAGGTACCAAATCAACGAACACATATGACTCCAGATGACATTATGTTGTAACACTAGAATCCACCTCAATATGATTACAATCCACTTAAATGATGTGTTATATATGTGTAATAGGATCTGATGGATAGTGTTAACATGTGTGTTGGGTTATAAGCTTATGTGTAGTGTGTATATCGTGTTCTATATTAAAACATAGATCCTTATACTATGGAAACGTATTTCAAACATAGGTCGTTATAATATGGAAAGGTGTTATGGTATGGATATGTTATTTATCCCTAGCGCATGGATTCTAGACTATGACAGTTATTTCTCCTAGTCCACTAGGGTTATAACTTTATGGCTATAAAATTATTACATGACTTGTAACATAGTTTATGACATTCAAACAATATGGATAGCAATGATACGATGTAACCCTAGTATTTATACTATGGACTTCGATAGTCATAGTTACTAATTTTTAACAATACATTTAAATGTATGACTTTAAGTATAGTAGCATGGTAAATTAGATTATGATTTAATCTAATGAAAACACTATGATTTAATTTAAATGGATAATAATAGTAATATTTTGTTGGACATTAAACCTCCTACAGACTTTTATAATGGATATTCCAACAGAGTAAAAACTCTTGTGTACACAAACAATGACTAAGAGATATAAGGAATGTTTTGTTGTGTCACAAATAGTTTTGTTGAATTATAGACTTTAGTTTCTTGATCAATTTTTATTTATTTTTAGTGAAATTTGGGGTTCGTTACAAGGTGTTTCAAAATCTACATATCCAAATCCATATAGAATAAGGTGACAAAAAGGTTGACTATCATTTCTATAATGGGTTACTCTACAAGCTCGACAAGCTCCATGTCCCTAAAGGTGAACAACAAAAACTTATCAGAGAGGATCACACCTCCAAAGTTGTAGGACATTTTTGTTTTGCGTAGACAATTGCCAACTTATAGAGTTATGTGTACTATCCAAGAATACAAGAATACATAGGAAAATATATTAGATGATGTATATTTTGTTGTATCAGCAAGCCTTGTAACATGAATCAAGGTCTATACCGTTCTTTATCTCCACATACTCGACTTTGGGAATTAATTTCCATGTCTTTTTTGGGAGGTTTACCAATATCCAAGAAATGACATGACTATCTATTTTGGTAGTTGACATGTTCACCAAGATGTGCATTCTCATGGCTTGTAGAAAGACCATCAAAGGATAAGAAGAAGCAAACATGTTCTTTGAATAGGTATGGGTTCACTTTCAGATACAAAGGAGCATCATATTAGACATGGATATCATATTTATCAGTGCATTTTGGACTACTTTGTAGGAGAATATGGACACAAAGTTGAAGAGATATACAACTCCATAAATAGAGAAATGGAAAAACATAAGTAGTCAACGAGACTTTGGTGAAAATTTTTAGGGGTTACAATCAAAAGTATTTGAATAATTTGGATGAAATTATGATATAAATATATCACTCATATAATAGAGTATTCCAATGGATTTTGAATTAGCTCAATCAAACATCCCAATCAAAAGTTATAATAGTTTTAAGTGAACATACCTTTGAAACCCTGATTCTAAAAATTGAACTAAAAATACTATGGACTTTCCTTTTTCAAATGAAAATGGTGTCACTGGATTTGGATTTGGTGTACCCAAAACACATGTTTCAGACAAGTTATAAGACTAGTCAAAAACCCTATATTTCATAGGGTATATCTATGAAAGTCTAATGACCTAGAAGTTAAAATTTGTAGAATAGATACGTTGATATCTCTTGTAGATAACATTCAAGTTTCGTTGTCTGAAACATATCATAAAAAACATTAAATAGTGAAAATTAGAAGATGAATCGTTTGAAGAAGAAAAACCCTAGGATCAATGCTCTGATACACAATGTAATGATCCAAATACACAAAATATCACAATAAACTAGAACTACACACTAATATAGAAATGTGAGCATGGAAAATAACTCAAATATAGATAACATAGATGATTCATATAATAATTCCTTAAATAATAGGATAAGCTCCTCCAAATAACCAAATACATTCATACATCACAATTCACATCTCCTCAATAATGAATACATGATCTCTATATATACCTATTCACAAACTACACATGAGGTCCCTTTACTATTAGGTTTACCCTATTACATAAACAATTAAACATTACATTTACATTTATCCCCACATATTCCTCTCATTAGGGTCATATCATATACATTTAACCCCATATATGTCCCTCTTAGGTCATAACAAAACCCTACCGTATATCGATATTGAGCGATGTTAAATACTAGGCCGCTAGGAGGAGAAGGGGTTTCATTATTTAGCATTGTATTTGCTCCATAGTTGAGTAGAGCACCTACGACTGGTATTTTGAGAACATAATAGATGATCGATTTTGTAGTATCCATAGAGGCCACAATGTCAAAAGCAACTCCACTGAGAGTGCCTCTTTCTTTGTACTTGCATTTTGAAGAAAAGAGAGTAGAGAAGCCTCACCTTCTAGCTAGGTTATCTCCCATATTGGGTTTCTAAGGTTATATCTTGTGTTTATTTCTAGATGGTGTGTGGGTCTTTATTTATGTTCTCTATTTATAAACATTTTAGCTATTTCATACATTTTAAGAAAAAAACCAATAATTAAAGAATCTAATATCAAAATGAAATTAACCTTCACAGTAAATGTATTTGTATTTTATCAGATTTGTTGTGATGAACTCTATAGTGGAATATACAGGGAAATTTACAGATCATATTAATATCATAGAAAGGTTTTATTTGGGTATTTGTGAAAATTTATAGGGATATAGGAATCACTTTAATAATAAAGTCACAAAACCATATCCATGGTCGATGAGTCTATTCATAACAACCCTTGAGATCTAGGAAAGGAGAGATTTGCAAGGTTGGAAGAGAAATTTGTTTAAATATCTCACAATATGTCCCTCCTTATGGAAGCTCTAACAATCAATATTATACCGTGAAGAGAAGTTGGAGGCTCAAACTCAGATATTGGATCATATGGGAAACCAGGGGATAATGAATGCTTGAAAAATGAGTCGTGGAAAGAACCCAAGAAATATTATCCAAGTTCGAGTACCATAAACCCTTCATAATTTTTATTCAATATGGAAGAAAAAGTGGACATAAATCCATACCAAGGTGATATTTATGCATTAAAACATAATCATTGGTTGCAACAACTAGAATTTTATTTTGTCATTCACCATATAGATGAAGAAAAAAAGATATCATTTTCAAGATTGAAGTTAAAGGGACATGTTTTAACCTATTGGGGAATCCATATAGAAACACTTAGGTTGGAGGGTGATCTGTTTGTAACTAGGTGGGAGGACTTAAAACCATCACCAAGTCCCAATTCTATTATTTCATGTATGTAGATGAATGGATCCGATGGCACTACTTCAGATAGATGCAAGGGAAAAGTGTGCATGAGTAAAGAACTTAGTTTAGAAATATAGCCATCATGTTGGCTATCTCTCTGAATATCCCAGCTATACTCCTCGAGCATCTAAGGGATCTACATAGCCATATACGAAAGGAAGTGATACTTTTCAAGCCATAGATAGAGGAAAAGGCATGTGTATACGTACAATATCTGCAAAATATATGCCACAAGAGAGGTGATCCAAGCAGTTCCAAGAATAAACAAAACCAGGAAGATTCTAAGGAGGAGAAGAAGAAGTGGAAATGGGGAAAGGATAATAATATTATATCCATTTCACATCAGTGCAAGGATCCTAGAAACCATTGTAACCATTTCAATATTGATGGGAAGACAGAGGAAAATTCTTGGAAACTACATCAAGAGTTGAACTTGAAGAACCACAAGAAGGATGAAAGAAAATTAATCTTCTAGCCACATATTCAAGCAATCATGTTGAAATAATATCTTATGTAGATGAGAATATTTTTTTCACATCAATGTATAAGGAGGTGATTTTTAGTATCCTTCATCAACAGTAAGAGAAGCATATGACCAAACTCTTTCACATCAATATCTAGGTCAATAAGACAAATATAGATGCTCGGTTCTATTTTGGTTCATAGGATAATCTCATAGCAATGGATCTAGTCAACAAGCTTGGATTGGAGGTTCACGATCATCCTATCCCATATCCATTCATATGGGTAAACAAATATGCATATATCAAGGTAATGAAATAGTGTAAGATTAATTTTTTTGTGACTGTTGATTTTATTAATGAATTCGAATTGGGTATAGTACCCTTTAATGTATGTGTAGTAGGTTTTGGAAGCCCCTACATGTATATGAGGGATGAAATCTTCATGAGAAGAACCAAAAAGTATTGAATAATAAAGGATGGAAAGTCCTACATCATCAATGTGCATAAAGGAAAGTCAAAGATCTCACTAGTAAATGCCAACCAAGTAAAGAAGTTTATTATTTCTTGTAAGAAATGTGAATTTTACTTCTCTTAAGAGAAAATAAATCTAAGGATGAGTCGATAAGAGTACAAAAATTCTTGGAGGGTTGTACTAAAGAGTAGAAACATCAGTTGGAGGATTTACTATAGGAATACATAGGAGTGTTTCAGGAGCCTAAAAGGATACCACCCGAGAGGGAAGTAGAGCATGAAATAGAATTATTTCCAAACTCCCCATTGTTGAATATTGGATTGTATATTCATTATGGAAGAAAAATAAGTGAAGAAGTTGTTTCAACAACTACGGAAGCAGGTTGTGATTCAACCAAGAACCTCACCTTGTGGGTCACCTATCATAATTGAACCAAATAAGGATGGGACTTGGTGAATGTGTATCGACTATAGAGAATTGAACAATATTACACTAAAACATAGGTACCCTCTTCCCAGGATAAATGACCCATTAGATCAATTGTGGCATGCAAAAAATTTCACCAATTTAGATCTCAAATCGAGATATCACCAAGTATGTGTCAAGGAAGGATACACTTGGAAGAATTCCTTCAAGATAAGGAAACTTTTGTATCAATGGTTGTTCATGCCATTTGGTTAATGTAATGTGCCAACTAAATTTATGACATTGATGAATGATGTATTATTCCCATATATAGATTCATTTGTTATAGTCTATTTAGATAATATAATAGTTTATAGTGCAACCTTTATGGATCAACTTCTGCATCTCATGCAGTTGTTAGAGACTCTAAACAAGCACCAACTTCTATCTAACCTCAAGAAATGTGTTTTTTCTCAGCAGCCTTTGGTGTATTTCGGGTATGTGAACACTGGAGGGGATATTAAGATAGATCTCGCAAATATAGAGGCCATCATGAAATGGTTACTCCCTACAAATGTCACTAAAGTTAGGATCATTTTTGGGGAAATCCAATACTTGTGTAAGTTCATATACTCATTTTCAATGGTATCTGCACCACTCCACACCATAAAAGTGAGTGGTAAGAGTTTCTAGTGGGGTAATAATAGGTATAAGGATTTTGATGGGCTAAAATGAAATATCAATCAAGCACGAGTTCTTACATTACCAAAATTGAAAAATCCTTTCAAAATGGATACAAATGCAAGTGGGTATGCCATGGGAGTGATTTTGAAGCAAGGAGGAAGGAATGTTTGCTATCGTTTTGAAATATTTCATGGGGAAGTCATTAATTACCTTTTGTATGATAATGAACTTTATGTCCTATTTCAAGATATCGAGAAGTGGAAGAACTATCTAATGTGAAAGTATACCATCATCCACACAAATAATTGACCACTACAATATTTGTAGGCCCAAATTCATCTAAAACCAACCAAACATTAAAAGTGGATGGGGTTTTTATAACAATTCCATTTATTCATCAAGTATAAGAATGGAAACACAAACAGATGGGTAGACGTTCTTTCAAGGACACCCACATCCAATATTACAAATTATGGAACTTCGATTCACATGGATCATTGTAACCATGATTCATACAAAGAGGCATACACAGAAGATGAGGACTTCAAGGAGGTGTTTCAATAGCTACAATGCCAAATTCATATAGAATAAGGTGATGACAAGGATGAATATGATTTCCATAAATGAGCTACTCTACAAGATGGACAAGCTTCGTGTCCCTAGAGGTGATAAATTGTTTCTTATTAGAGAGGCTCACACCTCCAAGGTTGCTGGAAATTTTGGTGTTGGGAATACAAATGAAAACTTACAGAGGTATGTGTACTGGTCTAGATTGTAAGAATACACAACACGATATATTAGAGGATGTATACTTTGTTGTACCAACACGCTCGATAATAGGAAGCAAGGTTTATACCATCCCTTACTTGTACCCACTTGACCCTGAGAAATAATTTCAATGGATTTTGCATGAGGCTTACTAAAAAATACGAAGGAGCATTACTATATATTTGTGGTAGATGACAGTTTTAGAAAGATGTTAAATATCATTCCTTGTAAAAATACAACCAAAGGAAAAGAAACAACAAACATTTTCTTTGAACGGGTCTTGGTGTACTTTGGGATACCAAGGAGCATCATATTAGAAAAGGATCCTAGATTTCCAGTACATTTTGGACTATATTGTGGGAGAATATGTACTCTAAGTTGAAGAAATATACAACATTCCATCCATAGACAAATGGGTAGACATAAGTAGTCAACATGACTTTGGGGCATCTTTTGATGGATTACAATTAGAAGCATTTGAATAATTGGGATGAAAGTTTGATCTACATGCAACACTCTTATAATATAGAAATCCATAATTCTACTGGTAAGTCACCTTTTGAAACTTTCTTTGGATATTTTCCACCTTCACCCTTGGATGTTGTATAGGTACAACAAGGAGGAGTGAGGGAGGTCCTCACAAGAGATGCATTGAGAGTAGAAAAAATTGTTTAGAAGATAAAGAAAATCCATTTTCAAGTACAAGAGACATTGAAGAAGTCACAGGAAAAATACAAGGAAAAACTTGATTGACACACAACCAATAAGTCATTAAAAGTGGGAGACAAAGTTTGGTTAAATTTGAACAAGGAAAGAATACATGGTCCTAGTATGAAAAAAAAGGATTTGTGGTATGGACCTTTCAATATATTAGACAAGGTGGGAGATAACACCTATACACTCAGTCTACCCCCATACATGCACATTTACTCAATAGTAAATATGGAGAGTCTCAAACTCTACTAGCCGTCCACATTGGATCAGAGAGATGAGGAAGTCCTATCTTCCATAGAGTACTTAGCACCATATGCTAAGGAAGTGTTGGCAGAGGACATAGTTTTGTAGAAGAAATCTGGAAGTACAAGACAAGGGTAGCATGACCTTTAGCAAATTGGGTTGAAAGGACAACTTCGATAAAAAGCAAAGTGGTACTCTAAGGAAAAGTTAGAGGAAAAATTTCTTCAACTCATTCAATAAACCTTTCGGGGACCAAAAGCCTTGCTAAATGAGGAGGTATGATCTGCATTGGATCATCATATTATGTTTCATATATCTAGATTCTTTTAGAGTGGAAAAACATTGTAGGAATAAGCTTGCAGGGTCATTTTAATGGTAGGTCCGAGTTTGGAAAATCGTGGTTTAAAACTTTCGAGAGCCATTTTGAGGCATCAAACAACATTTTTTGGGGTAAAAAATTTCCTAGATATAGCTTGGAACCCTTGATGTTATTATACACATTGAAGTGTTTCCAGTGATGCAAAAATCAAAGATCATATGAAAAAGTCATGCCTCTAGCAAGTTGGCCTATCATGTTGACCACCATGACAAAAGTGGATGCCATATAAGCCCCCATTACTCATGCGCATGTGGCTAGACAAGTATGTAATTTAAAGAATATTCTAGAAGGTTCAAAACATTATCACAATTGAGGGTTGAGGTAGTCAGAACCCTACCCTAGATGGCTATCAATCAACGTTAATTATTAGGCCACTAGGCGTAGAAGGGTTCCATTCTTTAACATTGTATTTGTTCCAAAGTTGAGAATAACACCTAGGAGTGGTATTTTGAGAGAATAATAGAGTATGAGATATTTTGTAGCATCCATACAGAGCACGGTGTCAAGGGAAACTCCACCGAGAGTGCCTCCTTCTTTGTACTTGCATTTGAATAAAAGAGAGAGAGAGAGAGACCTCACCTTCTAGTTGGGTTATCCCGTATTGGGTTTCCCTAGTTATATCTTGTCTTTATTTGTGGATGGTGTGTGAGTATTTATTTATGTTCTCCAATTTTTCACATTTCATCTATTTCATACATTTTAAGAAGAAAACCAATTATTAAATAATTTGAGATCCAAAGGAAATTAACCTTCACAGTAAATATTTCAGTATTTTATTAGATCTATTCTGAAAATTTTTCTAGTGGAATATACATGACAATTTACAAATCATAAGAATTCATTATTTTATATTAACACATCTTTCTCCTCACCTTGTACTTGAAAAGGGAGGATAATATACGTGATTGATAGTTAGGCTTCAAGTTTCGAAGTTCTATGAGCCAGAGTCAAAGCCATATTCCATCAAAATCATTTGGTTTGTGGTTTTCCTTAAACCACTATTTAGTAGAAGACTTACAAAATTTGTTAGACAACAGTTTGTGATGATCTTTAAACCGCCATTTGAGAGAACTTCCAATTAGGAGAAGACATCAACTTCTAGCTAAATTAGGAAATTTTTCAGGGACCATTGAGCATTAGAGCCAAGTTCTATAGTTTATGGTCTTCCTTAAAACCCACCATTTAGTATAATACATCAACTTATGATAGTCGTTTGGCTTGTGCTCATCCCAAAATCACTAGATTCATAGAGAACATTTAACCACTGGCAGTTGTCAACTTCCACATTTCAACTCTCTACCTGGACTCACATGCACCCCTTTAGATTAAGGAGGGGAGTGTTGGAAACCTAATCCATTAGTGTTATGCTTATTCAGTTTAGAAGGAATATGTAAAGACGAGTGAATAGGAACTATCATCAAGATTCCAAAAATACCTCTTGGAAGATGAATCCAAAGTTCAAAGGTAATTTATTTATAAGGGTATCGTATTAATAAAATACATATAATGTTGATCTCATTTTTGTGTATTCCAAAAACATACAAGTGGAGGAACATTAGGGTTTCTTGTAAAACAATAAAATGATTTTTTTTTTTTCATCAACTATATAACTCCAATTATCTCTTCCAATAAATTGAATTCTAGATGGAGCAAAGTAGTTGTCCCAAAAGGCCTTGGTTGGGTATTTTAGCAGTCCAAAACCCCACTTATCCATCGTAGTTTCTTGGATCAATTATTTGTGGGAAAAGGCTACAAACGGTAAGATAGGAATCCCCCCTCTCCAATAAGGGTTTTACAACTTCCTATTTGAGAATGTTGAAGATAAGGATGCAATATTTAAAGTAGCCCCTAGTTCGATCAAAAACCTATGTTTGGTGCTCAAACCATGGTATAGTTCTTAAAGCTTAATCTTAGCAATGCGAGATAATATCTACATCTAGGTCCAAAAAATGTTTATGCCATTTCATTACTATACTAATAATATTTTAATCAATTCAATGGATAAGATGGGTATTTTTCAAAATTGTACTCCTAAAACCCTAGAACAAGAACACCTTGCAAAGAAGCGAGTGCAAATGATCATGAATGAAGGATTTCCAAAATGAATTTTGATAGAAGGTGGTAGAGAGAGGGTTCAAATAATAGTTTATGAAATATTCCACTATATTCTCATTAGTGTTTCAATCATGGGCACATGCTACGGAAATTACGTTGAGGGGATATGAAGAGGAAATGGAGAAAAAAAGATTCCATTGTTTAGTTAGAGGGAGAGTAGCTGAAGAAGGTGATTCTATAGGTCACAAGCTATAGTTACAAGCAACAGGGTCTCTCCAAATGTGGCTGAAATCCTCTTCCATCACCAAAAAGAGAGGAAGGGAATACAAATGAAACTATAGATGTAAAAGTCTCTAAGGATCCTCTAGCCAACAAAGTAGGCATGATTCGACCTAGGATTGATTCTCCAATGGTAAATTTCAAGGGTGAACTCTCTCAATTAATGGAAAATTCTAAGTTTCTAATGCAAAGTATGATTAATTGTTTCTAAAAATTCAGAACAAAGATCCATGTTTAGCCCATCGAATTTAGGTTGTCTCTATGTTGATCAATTTAGTTCTTTTAACGAATCTCTCTAATTCATGTACGTTCTTCATCATCAAGACATGAGTCTAGCGAGTAGGTAAGTGAGATTAGTTGTCTACATTAGATAACATCACTCAAGCTTCCTCGCTATCCACCCAATTCAAGGTTGAGGAACACTAGATGACAAAGGAGAAAATAATTAATAAATTTATTTTTGATGATATTTGGTGTTGTGCTTTATGTGATGCAAGAAGTTTTTTAACTTATCAATCTTAATGTGGTCACATAATTTCTAAACCTATGAAGGACTAAGTATGGCCCTAAATTAAGGTCAAAATCTTGTGGACAAAATTTTGAATAAATCTTGAATCATAGTTTGGACTATCAAAACCCTTGTGACAATTGGTTAATTTATTTTTTAATATAGCACTATATATATTATTTTCCTTTTAAAATTAGTAAAACAAAATATAGCTTTTTAATCATAAAAAAGTTTATATAATAAATCCATTTTGATTCACTTTAAAAAGAAATTTATAAGTGAGTCTATATTTAATTTTTAATTCTTTTGGATACTGAACAAATTAGAAGGTAGAATGAAATTAAGCTAGTTTACCAACAAAATATTCATGTTAATAATTAGGCTTTTCTTACAAAGCAATCAGTATCTACTTAAGTGATATTCATAGTCACCATTCAAATTCATATATTTTTATTCATGAGTGGGCAATACTAAAATTAATTATTTTTGGGTAAGTTATGTAAGGAGATTTGAAAGGTCTCATGTTTCCAATGGTCACTCAACCTATCATTAAGTATTATTGAAACAACATGATGATGAGTGAAGTGTCATTGATGATGGGTGGAGTGTCCACTTGAACATTAAACATTTCAAAACTCGTTACATAATTTACATCCAGAAATTACATAGATCATAAATTATTTAACCAAAAAAAAATGATAATGCAACACCTAAAAACTAATATTAACTATGAGAAGAGAAAAAAATTCAAAACATTGATGTATAAAGATATGACAAGTAGCCCACTACATAACATAACCAAACACCAAAAGTGTGAAAATTGGACAAATCCAAATCAATTAGTAAATAACACGACCAAACACCAAAAGGGTGGAAATTGGACTAATCCAAATCATGTAGTAAATAACATGACCAAACACCAAAAGGGTGGAAATTGGACGAATCCAAATCAATTAACATGATTCATATCCCACTTCTTTCAATTCCTTCCACAAAAGAACACTTAAAAGCTGACAACAACTTTCAATTCCAAAAATTCCAAGTGGGACAAATATCATGATTTGTTTATACCCTACTCTTCAATAATTGCCGTATCCCAAACAAACAATTATCATAATAACCTTCAATTCCAAAATTCAAAGTTCGGAAACGACACCCATGTGAAAACCATGTATAAGACGAAGACATCCTTTTCCAACTAAAGTGGGAAGGATGAGAGGGATACAATACAAGCCCTACGAGTTACTTTAGCAATCAATGTCATCAAAGGAAAACACGCATCGTTATATGTATCTAGAAGAAAAATTAGAAATTGAAAGCAACTAAAGTCAATTGTCATGATTGATAGTCTTGTTTGTGGTTATACGCTCCGCCTTATCCTTTAATTCAATCAACCAAACGATAGTGCAAAGTCGTCTACAAAATTTAATTCCAAAAGCTGCCTACGTTCATGCCCCACCCTTCTCATCTTGTGAAATAATTAATTAAAAGGACAATGATGGACCCATCAATCATCCACTCTAGGTAAAACCCAAATTATAGCCACAAACGTTTGTCAAAAGTTTATAACATTAAACCGTGCCATTCCAAAAAAACTATTTGCGTCTCTCGATTAGGTTTCTCAATTTCACAATTCTGTAAAAGTTCTCAGTTTAACTGATTCATGTTCTTGTGATTTATATGAATATACGGTTCTGATTTTTACATAGAAAAATGCATTAAATATCAATATATAAAACAAAGTCAAAATTTATTATAATTCAATTAAAGAGTAGTTAATCAGGGAGTAGGCTAACTAGAGAGCAATCTTCTTTCCAGAGTTTTTCTTTTCAGTTAAAAAAATGGGTTTGAATCAGATCAAATTTTCAGGGGTAGGTTAACTCAAATGCTCAGAAAACCTATCAAAGTTCTGGATTATTGATCGGAAATTTAAAAGCAAGCCTTCGGTAAAACCAGCTGGAAAAGTAACTAAAAAATGGGCTTGAATCGGACCAAATTTTCGGGGGTAGCTTAACCCAAATGCTCAGGGAATCGATCAAAGTTCTGGACTGACTGGAAATTTAAAAGCTAACAGCTAAAAAACAGGCTGGAAAAGTAACTAAAAAATGGACTTGAATCAGACCAAATTTTTAGGGGTAAGTGAACCCATATACTTAGAAAATCGATCAAAGTTCTGGATTGACCAAAAATTTAAAAACTAACCACCCAAAATAACTGACTAGAAAAATAACTAGTAAAAAAAGATTGCTTCCGAATTAACCCATTCCCTTAACCAATAATACACAACTATACTAATTATTATCAACTAATACACATTCACTCGTTACCAATCTACTAATACACATTCACTCATTACCAATCTACTAAGAAGATAAAGATCCAGAAGAAAACAAACTTTTGCTCCTATCAAATGCCTTTGAATCCTTCCTCCCAAGAAGAACACGAACTCTTAACGGCTGTATATACACATAAGCGTAAACAATTTATAATGAAACAATTGTAATGTGTATATTTCTTTAATTATTATTCAATAACAAAAATCTGCACATGAATGTCACTCAGATTCTCACCCTGGCTCTCTTGAAAAACGCCTTTATGCATTTAATGATTGAACTCACCGACAACAATGGTCATAAATCTGTATGCGTAAAGTGCCCCTACGTAGCTTAGCCACCTCATTAAACATCCCCCATGCGTTGCTCGTGTCAACGAAAATATCTAAGACATGAGACCCACCTCATTTGAATACACCCACCCACTCCAACTAGAAATCTAAGCCTCAGCCGATCGTTTATTAATACCTATACACTCTCTGTAATAACAACTTTACTATTTAAATGTCTGCGCGGATAGATAGGTAGATGTTCTGTATAGCCCTAATTTGCAGTTGCCGGAGCTGCTGAATCAGAAAAGAATTTCTTGATATGTTGTGTGTTGATTGCGGGGCGAGTCTATGAATTAGATTTGTGCCAGAATCCCAGACCTCTACACACTAATCGATTAGAGTTATCTGCCTAGCCACCAAGATTAGAAGGGACTGAGCTCCTGGCCTCCAAAAATGGTGAAGTTAGAATCCCATAATCTGATAGACGCTCTGAACGTGACAGTTAACGGCTCTGGCGAGCGGATATTAGTTCTCTCACACGGCTTTGGGGGCGACCAGTCTATGTGGAAACATATTCTGCCATACCTGCTGCCTGATTTTAAGGTCATCGTATTCGATATGGTCTTCTCTGGCAGTGTCGATCCGAAGCATTTCGACTTCGATCGGTATACAGATTCACTCTCTGCTTATGCAGACGATCTTCTCGCCATTTTAGATGAGCTTAAAGCTGACAAGTGCGTGTACTTAGGTCATTCAGTTTCTGCTATGGTGGGTTGTCTTGCCTCCATCAAAAGACCAGGATTGTTTGAAAGATTAATATTACTATGTGCTTCCCCAAGGTAACAAAGCATAAGTACAATCAATTAAGCTTTAATCCCTATAAATATTTCCCTTTTCTCCCTTATGCACACATTTGTTGTTGTTGCTGTTTATTCAGGTATTTGAACGATGAATCGTATGAGGGAGGATTCGAACGTGGAGACATCGATGGAATTTTCAGTGCAATAAAATCCAACTATTCAGCATGGGTTTCAGGCTTCGTTCCTCTGTTAATTGGCGTGGATGAGCCATCTCTGGTAAAGGAATTCAGTAAAAAAATGATGAATATGAAGCCTGAAATCGCACTCGTGGTTGCCAAAACCATTTTCCAGAGTGATGTGAGAAACATATTATGCGATGTGAAGACCCCGTGTAGCAGCATCCAGACAAGGAAGGACATAGCCGTTCCATTGAGCGTGCCATATTACATGCAACGCAACCTTGGAGGAGAGAAGAATTTAGTGCACATACTTGACACAGATGGCCATATTCCGCAGCTGACTTCACCGAGTATGTTCGCAAAATTGCTTACACAGATCCTTGCAGGGTCTTGAATATCTCATATTAATGAGAACGGGGGATATATGTATTTCTCTATAGATTTTGTGTTGTATTTGCTTTTTAATAACGTATAACAACCGATTTTATGGATGTTATCAACCGATTTTATGTACCTCTGGTGAGCTCTTTTTCATGGTGTTCCTTCCTAATCAATTTCTTAATTACCAGATGGATTTGATGTGTTGTTTAACGATGTCCGTTTGCAACGCCGTTTGGGCACCCCGCACTAGATTTTCCGTACGTTTGTTATCCCATCGTCTATGTCAATCCCTAATCTTGTAATATAGATAAAATAAGGTAAAAAATATATGTTGGCATCAATAAATAGAGGAGAAGCAATCTTCCATGTGTTGTAGAGTAATAAGCGATCTCCTTGGTTTTTCTGTAAGGTCATTATTTATGCAAAGTTATTGGCGCTTAGCCCGATATTTTGGACACAAAATCATTTGGCTTTCCTGCTTTGTCTCTCATTTTTCCTTTTTGTCTGAGCTTCCTCTCCAAGTTCCCATCACAGTTTAGCTGAAAGAGTTTTCTCTCCGAGTTCGCATCAGAGTTTAGTTGAAAGAAAAGATAGAATGTGGATGGATGTCAATTTTAAAGTTAAATTAAATTTTATTACTGTTAATGAATAATTTAATTATTATAGTTTGAGAATTATATATATATATATATATAATTGGAACTTGTAACCCTTTTAAGAATTGGCACATATAAAAATTAATATACATAAAAGTAGCACATACCTTAGAGTTAAAGTTTTATTTAGACCATTAATGAAGGAAAGTTATTATGTCTGCTTTATTTACACCATCAGTGAAGGAAAGTTATTGCCTTCTTGATGGGTACGTGTCTTCTCATTTCACATTGAATTCAGATGTATCTCAGGAAAAGGTGATCTAGATTCTTATCAGTTGTTGAGTACGTTAGAGGTCATTATTATGTCTCCTGTAATCATTAATCATAATGTTGATCAGGTAGTTTCGAAAACAAAAAGGAATTGTTTAAGAGTTTTATAAATGGTTTTTTTCATCTGGTCATATAATCTGTACTGAATCATTATTTTTTGTTGTTTTAAATTTATTTTTGAATGTAGAAATGGATTCAGCATGTTGAAAAATCTGAGAAACACTTTGATTTTACAGAAATAATTACTCAAATATGTAGATCTAACAATTTATTGCCTGATTTCTAGTAAATGTTCCCTGAAAAAATAGCCTCCAAAGAATCATTTGGTAGAATGTTTGGACCAGAGAAAACAAAAAAGATTAACAGAAATTGACTTCTTGTTTGTTTGCCATTGTTGAGAATTTTCCATAATTTAAATTGGTATTGTCTAAACTTTTTTTTGGTATTGTCTTAATTCTTTGTTTTTTATCAAAATATACTGAAATAGATCTTGATGAAATTATCATTTTCTATTATTTAAATTGTATATTTAAATATATAAATAGATTAGCACCATGAAAAACTTCTCACATATTTAAATTATACAAACTTAACCAAACAAATTTACAATTTCAACAATTTCTAACCTAATTATCTATGTGAAAAAAAAACAACTTTAACCCTGTTTTCGTGAGTATAGAAGGTTTGACTCGTTGGAGTTCACTACTTAAAATATGAGAAGTTAGCTTAAAAAATTCTCCCACAAGTGTGCGCATCTTCCATCTCCTATTTCCGTTCCGAGACGCTATCATCTTAAGTAATAAATGACACTTACAGAACCTTTTTATTTATACGATGAAGCAATCCGATTATTACAACTTTTATATATATATATATATATATATATATATATATATATATTCTAATTTTATGAAACGTTGTAATGAATTTATCCTTAAATTGGATATAATAACCATAAATACTGATTTACTATATCATGTGTTTTACAAAATAATTAAAATAAATAAACGTTATAAATGCAAAGTAAAATTTGATTAGTATTTTCTTTTATTTTTATATAAAAAATTTATGGTTAGAAGATTTATGTAAGTACTGATTTACTATATACTTTGTTTTACAAAATAATTATAAGATAAATAAACGTTAGAAAACAAAGTAAGTTTTGTTTTGTTTTTTTTTTCATTATTTATGGTTCGAAGATTTTTATAAGGAGATGTTTTTTTCATTTTTAAAATATTGTGAAATAAACTTTGTGATGAGATTAGTATTAAATTATTATATAAAAAATAATTGAATTTATAGATATTTTCTATAGTTTAGTAAGGGGGTGATGTGTAATCTTTTTTATGTCCAATTTGGAGCTAATATGTTCAAATTTCAATTATTAAATATTATGGTGTGTTGATAATTTAGAGTTGAGTAGAATGAAACTAGTGCTATATTTCATCAACATTACAAAAATGGTATTTTGTATTATTTTGTTTGATTAAAAAAAAATTCAAACAAAAGAGTAAAACAAATCAAATGTGACTATGTAAAATGTGTAAAAATATGATCATAGACATCATTTCCCAAAGCTAATAATTTAACCAAATGAAGATTTTAATGTAGTCATGAAATTATAATTTGCCAAAAAGCACATGAGCACATTATAAATAAGGTTGTGTGGCAGCGTAGTCCCTGCCAACAAGGTTAGAAAGCAAATATTGGAAAATGGGGTAGAATTGTAAGTGACGGAAATGTTATGTGTAACATGTATATCACGAAAAATGGGGCAAAAGTAAATGACACTTGGCATGTAGAGCACCATTTATTTTTTGAAAGTATAAAACAAACTACAAATTTGTTCACAATGGAAGATAAAATTTGGGAATTTAAATGCATTTTCCATATGGACTAGTGAAAGATTAAAATGTATGAAGACAAATTTAAAAGGAGATAGGAAATCAGTTTTATTTGAAATATGTTAAAAAATAAAAGTTTGTTACATACTACTGGAAATTTTGAAATGTATATGCCGGAAATGTTGTATGCAACATGTATATCACAGAACATGGGGCATAAGTAAATGACGCTTGGCATATAAAAATTGAAATGCATTTGTCAACATGGGGCATAAGTAAATGACGGTTGGCATGTAGAGCACCATTTATTTTCAAATATTGAAAGATAAAAATGTATGAAGACATAAATTTAAAAGGGGATAAGAAAACAATTTTATTTGAAGTATGTAAAAAAAAAAAGTTTGTTACATACTACTCGAAATTTTGAAATATACAAAACAATTAAAGACTGTTACATATTAATGGGAATTTCAATGCGTTTGTCATATAGACTGGGATTGGGGTTCCCGCGGACCATTAGAGAAATATGTATAAGAAACGGAACTGTAGAAGGAAGATAGAGTGCAATACCTGCAAAAAAATAAAATTGAAAGGTATTATTGTTTGTGTACACATATCTATTTAAGAAAGTGGAATAAGTGGGTTGATAAACAAAGTAGGATGAAATCAGTAGACTTACAGTGAGGGTACATATGAGCCCTTTGGATATTTTCTTGCGGCTGTCATTTCATTGATGTCGTCAATGGATGCGGTTTCAATGATGTCATCAACGGCTGCTGAAATCCTGGCAACTGCCTATTGCCTTTCGTTGGCAGACTGCTTCAATTGCCTTTCGAGCCATTCTTGAATGTATCTTCTCATTGGGGCGATGTTGATCTCATTCCGAATTTTTATGTTGAAAATATCGTTTTTTAATTCCCATAAGTCGATAGAAAGATTACACATAGCCTGATGAATTTCCTCATTATTTACTGAATATTTGACTACCCGATCATCAATGTGAGCTTGATCAAAGTGAAGGATGCTGAAAAATTTTCCATAAACAAGGCCTTAAACATAGCAACCGGTTTATTGAACTCTTGCATGGTTAAGGGCAAGGATTTTGCGATTAAGTCGGGGTCTTGAAAGTCGTTGTTTTTTGCAACTAAGTCTATTCTTGACAGCCTTGTGAATAATTTATCTTCGATATGGCTTGTTCACATGACTGAATAATGAGATGCAGGTTCTTCACTTTTTCTTTCCAACATACATTCAATTGACCGATCCGGTTTTTTGATGGAAGATCTTGTTCTCTTCTTTTTGTTTGTGTCATATTGTTGACAATGGTGCCAAAAGGAAGGATTGTTTTTAAAAAGAAATTTTCTTCATCTTTTAACTCCGTCTGCAAACGTTCGAGCAAACTATGTGCCCTGGTTCCAAGGGAAGTTATGGTTTGTGATGTTTTCCACGACTCGGTAACCAATTCCATTATTTTCTTGATATTGTTCTCCACATATCCTCTACAGGATGCCAACAGGGTGGAGGATACCTTTACGTTGGCTGCACGTATGGCAGACATGGCTACTACCAAAGGATTGAAAAGAAATGGCATAGGAACGAAATCCTCTTCCAATTCCTTGACCCGATCCTTCATTCTGGCATTCTTAGTCTCGATGCCTCTAATGCAATCATGAAGTGATTCTTCGGTCACGGCGTTAAGTTCATAGATTTGGGACAACCACATGTTGGCAAGGGATACCTCTAAACGAGATTTTCCTTTCTTATTTTTAACATCTTTTTTCTCAATTATCAATTTTTTGGACTGGCTATCAAAAACAACGCCCTGGAACACGAAGGATTCTTCTTCGTCAAAATTTTCAGTAACGGATATGTCCATTGGACGGCTATACTGGATGGCGTTTCTGGGATGATCAAGGAAGAAGAACATGCTATCCAGATCAATGTCAAGTTCCATGTTCTCAATCTGAATTTTTGGCTCTTTCGCCCATGACACATTTTTTTTTCTCTTCTTCTCTACTGGAAGCTTGTGAGAACTATCAATTTTACAATGAGGAGGGTCGTTATCTCGTCCTCCATTTGAATAACTTTGAGTTTCTTTGTTTCTATGGTGGGCCATTGGAGTGATGCTCCGGGATGTACTTTTTGGAGTGTTATTTGTCGATTGAACACTCTTGTCACCGAGGCCATTCTCCTATTGCGTGTACAATTTAGTGCAGCTTTGCACTATGTCCATGTCACCAGCATCAGAGGCAGGAGCCTTTCCGCTACTGTCTCTGTTTTTGGGCAAGTGTTTTTAAAAAAAAAAATTGTCGACGTGAAGTGTTTGTAAATGTTGTCGAAAACTATTATAGGGGCTAAACCCTCTTATGATTTCAGCATATCTAAGGTTGGAGATGCTAGAATGCACTGCGAATTCCTCAATTTTCTTGGCATTTTTCAACACGAACTCCCCTACTATCCAAGGCAGAAGAATAACCTGTTTTTTTCTTCTTCTTTTGCAGCAGATGCAACCAATAATTGTATTGTCGTGCTACCTCTTCAACAAACATTATGTCCATAATGTGACATGGAAGGAGAGTAGGTATTTTCATGGAGCCAAAAATTCTTATGAAAATGTAATTATCCAAATCTTCGAGTGTCCCCTTCATGTGAAAAAAATTGGTTTCGTGTTCAGATATGTGGGGAGCATTTTCTCCTAACAAGAAAACTTTGAAAACAAACAAGAAGCCATTAAAAACTTCATAGAAACAGTGGGAAGCCTTGTGCTTCCACAAGGCCTGGTACCAGAACGTTATTGGGTGGAATTCGCAGTTGACATTCTTGGAGAGAGACAGTTGTGGAAACTGATAGGAATGCACTATCGCAAAAACTAAATAGGACGACATATACAATTCTTTTCCCTTTTGAAGCTTGATAATTGGGAACAGATTTCATGGGAAATTAACTTGCCCCAATAAAAAATGGCTTGTTCGTTGACTGTGAAATACAAAATATAAAGAGCCATCTAGGAAACAATTGTTGTGGACTCTTGTCTCGTTATTCATGTAAACAACTAGGTAATTTCGCGAAATTGATTTCTAAATGAACTAACCTGCAAGCTTGTAATATCTTCAGGAACTAGAAGTGGGTTTTCCAATAAATGGGGCAAGAGGTCCAACCCATTATTATGATTTTCTAGGAACTGTTTCGAATCTTCTCCTTTGAACGTTAATGTTGGCTCCGACAATCTTAGAATCTAGTGGAATACCTAAGGTGACAAAAAAATAGAAGAGTGGTCCAGCACTGGAATAATGCTTTTGTCTGAAATAAATTTATTGACGCACCAAGAGATCAGGTCCTTACAGTCAAAAACCTCAGGGACACAACCTTCATGAGCAATCCCAGAGGTTCAAATTACTTGGTTCTCTATGGCAGAGGTTGAGTAATAAGAATATGCGCTAGACCACTGGAAGTTCTGATCCTCGTGCCCGAAGATGTTCACTGTATCTCCACAGAACTATAGTCAAGATGATGCCATAGGTTTATGAGAACGTTGGTTTGCTCCAGATGATGGTTGAAATGAACAGTTAGAGCCGATAATGTAACTCTCCGCTAAATCTTGGTTAAATGCTTATGAATGGGAAAGCTCCTCGAGCCTTTCATTGATTAATGAAAATCTATATGGGTAGTCCATGATGAACTGTTAGTAGTAAAGATTACTTATTGCATATTTAGAAATGAGAAGGTGGTGGGTATGACGAAGAGAAATTAAGGATTGGAGGTTTTGTGAACATGCCAAGGCCACATCGTGTGAACGACATTTCATGATTTTGAAATCAACACTCAAAAGGGATAATATAACCCCCGCAAATATTTGTTTAACACGCATTAATAAGAGATCTCCTTGAGCATTTCACCCATAAATGACAATCTATACGGATCCTGAATGATGAGTTGTTACAACTAAATGTCAGTAATTGCATATTTAGAAACAAG
>ML780216.1:358079-369749 GCA_009831015.1 Picea engelmannii | reverse complement strand
ATATATATATATATATATATATATATATATATATATATATATATAATTATTTTTCTTATTTTATTATAGACAAGCATGACGGTGACAGAGATGAGGCAGAGAAACGAAAGAATGACAATGTTTGAAAAGCGGTTGGATGGTATTCAAAAACGGGTTATGGGGATACTTAGGAGAGGTAAGTGTTCCACGGTCAAATTTTATGTATCGAAATTTTTGACTACAAAAAATGTAAAATGGAAGAGATCATGATGGGGTAGTTCAACGGTCGATTTGTATATTTGTGGAATTTTGACAAAGTGGCTAAGTATAAAATAGGGAAGTGATAAGGTGTACGCCTTCTCAGAATCGAGGATTGAAGTGCTTGTGAAGGGACCAACCCGACGACACAGAAATGACATTCCATGATGTTTGAAATTAGCGCTTGCTAATTGCATGCCTACAAATAAGATCTTATATACAATTAGTAATTGCTAATTGCAAAGGGGCGAGGGCACATGAAACAATGACTAGGAACTAAATATTTCTTCAACTTGCCAAACCAACGATCCGCCAAAGAAATTCAAAGAAATGGAAAAGAATGGAAAGTAGATATACGGGCTTGAAAATGAGGTGACAATAGTTCCACAGAAGATGTAAGGACCCAACGGTTAAATTATATTTCTTGAAAGTTTTCAATGAAAAATGTATACCGCAGAAGAGGCCATGATAGGTGGAGCATAATAAAGAAGAGGGTATGATCTGAGTTCAGTTGTAAATTTGTATATCGTGGAACTGATGGTACTGTTCACAGGGCATGGAACAATAGAAGTTCAATCTAGAGCCTACCTACCAAGAATTCGCGGTTGGAGAAGTGTCTTCTTCTGTGGATTGTTTATCGAGGAACTCTAGTGCATTTTATTAGCCAGCCAGCACACAAGTCTGGCTATCAATTTGTATAGTGCAGAACTGTGGGTTCTTTTTGTAGGGAACAAAACTATAGAGGAAATGATTTCCCTTTTAATATAGCATATGTGGCACAAATTTGGTATGGCTCGTTTTAGCACTTTTCCATCCGTAAACAAAAAAAAATATTGAGCCCGCCAGCCCTGGAGCCAGTGTGTCAATTTGTATATTGCATAGGTCTGAATGTTATTTAGAGGTCAGCAAAAAGTACAAGTGCAATGTTGATCCGGTCAGCGGGAAAGTCCACCTGTCAATTTGTATATGGAAAAACTCTGGGTGCTACTTGTAGGACACGGAACAATAGAGGGCCAATTTAAAGAGAGGGGAAGTGCTTGTTGGAAACGGGTGAATCCGCCAAGCCGTGCAACAAGACATTTTCGGAAAAAAAATGATTAAGTAACCAGGAAGAGAAACTATATGGAATAAAAGAGTGGGAAAATAGAAAGGCGGAGGGCAATTTTCGTAAGCATGAATTCGTTTCAAAGAAGCCCCATTGTTGCAAAACCATCATTTTCTACTAATTTTCAACAAATGCATTGTTGAAGATTAGATTTTATTGCAACCTATACGTGTAAGTATGTTTTTGATACATTCTTCCATGACTGTAACATATTAACTTAATTATTAAACTTCATTTTCTACTAATTGCCAACAAATGCTAGGTTGAAGATTAGATTTTATTGGAACGTGTGGGTGTAACTGTGTTGTTTATACATTCTTCTATGACTGTAACATATTAACTTAAGTAATAAACTTCTTGCATTATGGGTTGTTAGCATTAAAAATTAATAACTGCATGCCTAGAAACAAGAATGAAGATTTTGTTGCAAGATTGTACATTGTTATTGCTATGTTCTATGTGCATTGTGAATAGAATTGAATGTTGGTTTGAAATTGTGTGTAATCCATTTTTTGTTTGCATAAAAGGCTAGTGGATTGACATAGTACATTGTCATATAATTGTTACATGTTCCATCTTAGAAAAAATAACCTAAGTAAACACAATATCCTAGAAATACTAAAACACCGAACTTGCCAATGAGAATAGGCGTTAAATCCAGAAAAGAAGCAACAACAAAGACTCCAAGGAAGTTTTTTTAATAGAAAAACCATTTAAAAAAATAAGAAAAACCCAAGTATTGTACATCTATCCTTAGAAATTGGGACCAGTTCTTCGGGCCAAAACATTGAACATATCTGCCACAAACACAGGCATGGGATCTGTAGTATGCAACATCCTTGTAGTTTTCTCCTTGATGAATCATCTTGTGGTGAAATTGATAGTTTTCATAAGCTTCCCGTGAGGAAGAAGATGAAAAATGTTGCAGGGAAAATGGAATAGCCCTTAACTGAAATCACATTTTCATAGTCAAAAAAAATTTAGGGACACAGGTTGCACGTGCAATTTTAGAGGCGCAAATTAGTCCATTCTAGGTGGAAAGAGATGAATAGTAGAAAAATGCCTTCCAGTAATGAGATTTCTCGACCTCATTCCCAAAGATGTTAATTGTGTATCCATAGAAGAGGACAATAGTCCTACAAGAAAATATTTTTTTGTCTTGAAATATATCTCTGGGAGCATCAACATATCCTTTCTTTACAGTGAAACTCTTCCGCCCAGAACGAACTAATTTGGAACTCTAGAATTCCTACTTTCACGCTGCAAAGAGGGTATTGCATTCAACGTCGGTTTCTTTTCTGAAACTCCTTTCGTTGTTGTCAGGACCGCCATCAGTGAGCCGGGAAGTTTCGCCCATTATGGTTGATTTCTATTTGGGCGTGGGAGTGGGAAGAGTCTCTGCATTGCCATCATCCATGGCCATGTCATCGGCCATCAAATCATCTTCTTCCGGCTCAAAATCCATGACATCAACCTCTATGGTAGCCATGAATGCAACCAGGTAGGTTCTCTGAGCAGGAAAGGTTGCCTCAGAATTATTTGTCTTGAAATATATCTCTCGGTGTACCAAGGGAACATCTCCTTTTTTTCGTCTAGGAGGAGGGAGAGAAGCAGTAATAATATGCCTTGGAATAGTGGAACCTCTGGCCATTATGCCCGAATGTGTTTACTGTGTCTGGACAGAATTGCTGCCACAAGCTAATGACAATTTTTTTTTGCTCGAGACGATGTTTGAAATGAGAATCGGGGAGGGATAATATAAGTCTCTGCAAATTATGGTTTAATGCGTATCAATGGAATATCTCCTTGAGCCTTTTGTTGATCATTGACAATCTCTAGGGTTTGTGCGGAATGAGCTGTCACCATTACAACTCACTAATTGCATAATTAGAAAAAAGTGTGAAGCTCGCGATGACAACGAAGAGAGATTAAGAATTAGAAATTTCTTAAAGGCACCAACCCGTCGGTGCACAAAAATAGATTGCATCATGTTTGAAATGAATACTTGGAAAGGATAACATACTTCTGTGCAAATCTTAGTTTAATTCATAGTAATGACAAATCTTCTCCAGATTTCTGGACATTAATGAAAATCTTAACGGTCCTTGCAGGATGAACTACTAGCATTAAATCTTAATTATTGCATATCTGGAAACAAGTAAGAAGGCAACGGTGATGGAAAATTGCGATGAAGCATTGTACATTTCGCGCACCCGCCAAATCGCAAAATCGATTCCAAGAAATACCTAAGTATGGAAAGCGGTCGGGCGGGTGACAAAAGAAAAAGAGCAGAAGATATACCCAGGAGACATGAAGGTCCGATAGTCATATTGCATTTGAGTGACAAATATCAGTTATCAATTTGTAAGTCGCGGAATTTTGGTTGTTGTTTGTGCGTAGGGGAACAACATAAGGGCAATGGAGAGAGGGAAATTTGTATATCATTGAACTTCAGGTTCTGTATATAAAAGCATGAGACATTGGGAAAAAGGGCTGAGTAAACAAAAAGATAAATCATATGAGATGAAGGGGTTTTTTTTTGCTAATTTGTAAATTGCAAAAGTCTGGGTGCTAGTTGCTTGCGGCGGAACAATGGAAACACAATGTTAAACCCGCCTATGCAGGAACCCACGATTGAATATGTACTATAAAATATGAACATGAGATGTTATAGATCATGTATGGATCCCTCATTCCATACTTGGCCACTTTTTTGATCGCGGGTTCTCAGACTGGTGGGCTCTAAATTGGGCATCCATTGTTCCGTGGTCTACAAATAACATCCATAATTCCGCAATATACAAATTGGTCAGCGGACCTGTGGGTTATCTCGGTCAAAATTGCACTCCTTTTGTTTCGTTTCATACAAACAATACTCGGATTTCCACGATATACAAATTGACAGATGGACTCCAAGGTTGGAGGCCTCGAGAGTTCCATTGTTTACGGATTCTAATCCCTATCAAGTATTTAACATTATCTAAAAACATTATTTTGAATAATAAATTATTAATATTAAATATTGATATTGTACAATTTAATTAGACAAGGATGTTTGTACAATATGAAATGAGGAAGTCGTCAGTCGTTGGGGTTGTTGATATAAAAGTAAGTGGAATCTGAATACGTGAATCCGCCAACTTCCTTACCAAGAAATTTTTCGAAAAAATAAGGAATACATAAAATCTACTTTTAGAAAGTACAGACATGAAATTTTGTAGAGCATATAGTATTCCTTCATTCCATACTTAATCCAATCTTTGGATCGCGGGTTCTCTAGCTGGTGGGCTCAAAATTGTGCCTCTATTGCTTTGTGACCTATAAATAACACTCAAGAGTTCTGCGATATACAAATTGACAGACGGACTTGCCGCTTGGCTCGCTCAACATTGCATTTATATTGTTCCCTGTCATTCAAACACAAATTCACAGATGGATTCCAGGGCTGGTGGGCTCAACCTTGCAATTGTTTATGGATGTTGATCCCTATCAACTATCTAACACTACCTAAAAATATTATTTTCAATACTAAAGTATTAATATTAAATATTCATATTGTACAATTTGATTACATAAAATTATAAAAGGATGTGAAATATATTATTTCAAAGAAAAACCAGCGTATTAGGAAACTTGCGTTCCAAAATTTTTGTATAATATGAAATAGGCAAGAGGTCGGTCGGGCTGCTGATATAAAAATGGGTGGAAATTTGAATATACTTAGACACTTTTTGGATCGCGGGTTTTCGGGCTAGTGGGCTCAAAATTGGGCCTATGTTGTTCTATGCCCTACAAATAGCACCCAGAGTTCTTCGATATACAAATTGACAAGTGGACTTGTGGACTATTTGAATTTTAATGGCCTGTTGTCGATGTATTAGCACAATTGGACTTGGGCCAGTTTATATTCATTTTTTACAATATCAAACACAGAAGCGGTCGGTCATCCTGGTGATATAAAAGTAATTGAAATGTGAAGTCATTAATCCTCTAACTTCCACAGCTAGAATTTTTCCGAAAAATGAGTAATACATACTAAGTATGTACTCTTATAAGGTATGGACATCAGGTTTTTATAGAGCTTGCACAGATCTCACATTCCATACTTGGCCACTTTTTTTATCACGGTTTCTCGATCTGGCGGGCTCAAAAGTGGGCCTCTATTGGTCTGTATCCTACAAATACCACCCAGAGTCCCGCGATATACAAATGGACAGGTGAACTTATGGATTGACTTGCTCAACATTGTAGTTCTATTGTTTCATGTCTTCTAAGTAACATTCGAAGGAAACAATCAATACATACTAAAGATGTACTTCTAAAAACTATGGACATGGGATTTTAAAGAGAATGTATGGATCCCTCATTCCATACTTAGCCACTATTTGGATCACGGGTTCTCGGCCTAGCAGGTTCAAAATTGGGCCTCTGTTGTTCAGTGTCCTACAAATAACACACACATTTCCGCGATATACAAATTGACAAGCGGACTTGTGAGATATTTGAATTTTAAGGTCCTCGTGTTGATGTCATAGCACATTTGGACTTGGACCAATTTATATTCATTTATTACAATATTAAACAGGGAAGCAGTCAGTCGGGCTGGTGATATAAAAGTAAGTGAAATCTAAAGTTCTGAATCTGCCAACTTCCGCACCTAAAAGTTTTCCGAAAAATGAGTAATACATACTAAGTATGTAATCTTATAAAGTATGGACATGAAATTTTGTATAGATCATGTACGGATCCCGCATTCCATACTTGGCTACTTTTTGGATCGTAGGTTCTTGGGATGGGGGGATGAAAATTGGGCCTCTATTGTTCCCTGCCCCACAAATAGCACACATAATTCCATGATATACAAATTGACAAGCGGACCTGCGGGTTGTGTGGCCCAACATTGCACTTCTATTGTTCCATGTCCTCCAAACAACACTCAGAGTTCCGCGATATACAAATTTATAGATGGACTATAGGGCCAACTTCCACACCTAGAAATTTTTCGACAAACAAGCAATACATAGTAAACATGTACTTTATATGGACATGATATTTTATAGAGCATGGACATATCCTTCATTCCATACTTAGGAACTTTTTGGATAGCAATTTCTGGGCCTGGCGGGAAAAAAAATGAGCCTCTATTGTTCTGTGTCCTACAAATAGCACCTAGACTTCCACGATATACAAATTGACAGGCGGACTTCCAGGCTCTCTGGCTCAACATTGCACTTCTATTGTCTCGTGTACTCCAAAAAACACCCGAAGTTCCATGATATACAAATTCACATAAGGACTTAAGGACTGGCGGGCTCAACATTGCGATTTTTTATGGATGGTCATCCTATTTAACATTATCTAAAAAAATTATTTTAAAATACTAAATTATAAATATTAAGTATTGATATTATACAATTGAATTACATAAAATTATCAAAGGATGTTAAATCACTTATTTTAAAAAAAAGGAAGGAAACAAAAGAAAGTTTTTTAAAATTCTATCACTGCAAGCATAACAAGGACCAATTTGAATTTTAAAGGCCTCTTGTTGATATCATAGAACAATTTCACTTCGCACAGTATATATTCGTTGATTTCAAATTATCCCAGGAGATTAATTTTACAAAGTTCATGGATCAAGAAAAAATTCTAAAGCAACGACTAATTTGAATTTTAAGGGTCTCTTGTTGATATGATAACATAATTGCACTTCGCAAAATATATATGCGTTGATTTCAAATTATTCGAGGAGATTAATTTTACCAAGTTCATCAATCAAGGAAAGCTTCCAAAACAAGCCACATACTACATTTGGATCACAATGCCATAGAAATGATCAGGCGGATTTGCGGGCTAGCTGGATGAGATTTCCGCAAATCTCCCTCCAACTCCCAAGTGGCCTCCTTAGGGATAAAGTTATTCCATTGCACTTTTACCTCAGCGATGACTCTGTTGCAAAGTGTTATTTCTCTCCGGTCCAGAATGCACAGGGGTTCTGCCTCGAACTCGCCTTCTGGTTCCACCTACACCAAGTTCCAATCAATCATATGAGTAGGGTCATGGACATACGTTTTCAACAAGGAAACATGAAATACATTATGAATTCTTAGATTAGCTGGAAGTGCAAGTTGGTATGTTACGGGTCCAATTTGAGCTAGTATCTCAAAGGGCCCACAAAACCTTGGTCTCAACTTGGCACAGTTCATGAGTTTTAGTGAACTCTTTCGGGCTTTGAATTCTAAGTAAACATGATCTCCCACTTGAAATTCCAAGTGTCTTCTATTCTGGTCCGCATAACGTTTATGCCTGGCCTATGCCTCTCTTAAGGTCTGTTGCACCTTTCATACCATACCTTCCATTTCTTGGAGAATTTCGGGTCCAACCATGAGTCTGTCAACTAGATCGTCCCAAAAAATTGGTGTCGTACACTTTATGTCATATAGTCCCTCGAAGGGGCTCAATTTAGCTGAAGTTTGGTACCCATTTTTATATGCGAATTCTACCAAGTGTAGGTAGTCTTCCCACTTACTCGGTCTTGTTCTTATGTACATGCAAAGCATATCTTCTACGATCTGATTTGTTCATTCAGTATGTCCATCCGTTTGTGGATGGTAGCTCATGCTGAAATTCAAATTAGTATTTAGCCCTGCAAAGACTTCTTTCCAAAAAGTGGACGCAAATTTTATGTCTCTATCTGAGATCACCATTTTAGGAATACCATGCAGTCTAAAAATTTCTTTCATAAATATTTCAGTGATAGTTATAGCTTTAAAAGTAAATTTCACAGGAATAACATGTGCAAACTCAGTGAGTTTATCGATTACAACCATAATAGAATCATTATGTTTCTAAGTTTTAGGCAAACCTGTTATAAAGTCCAACGATATAGTCTCCCATTTCCATTCTGGCACTGATAATGGTTGTAATAGGTCGGTTGTATGCTGGTGTCTAGCCTTAACCTGCTAACAATCTTGGCACCAAGCCAAGTATTCTGTTGTTTTTCCCTTCATATTAGGCCAGTAAAATAGTTTTCTAAGTGTTGTTATCGTTTTTTGGTATCCTGGATGGTCAGAGTATAGTTTCTTATGCACTTCGTCCAAGACTATTAACTTTAAGTTTGTTAAATCTGGTATGTAAAGTCTATTTTTAAATCGTAATAGTCCCTTCTTGTCGATACTCAGATCTGTTTTATCTGAGTTTGCGGTATTGTTCTGTAATTATGCCATTATCTTAGTGTAATTTTCATCGTTAATACTTATCGTCCTTATTCTTTGTTCCAGATCACTTTTTGTCGTATTGATATTTATCTCAAATAACCCATGCACTCTTCTGCTTAAAGCGTCTACTATCTTATTTTCTTTACCCTTAATATGTCTGACCTCGAAGTCGAATTTGCTCAAAAAGACTAACCACCTTTCTGGCCTTACATTAAGATTTCTCAAAAAGGCTAGCTCTCAACTTTTCTCTTCACAACCCTTCTAACTATACATAATATTCGACTTGTGTATCATTTCTTTATGCCATAATATATTTTTCAAATAACATAATCTACATTTCTATTCTCATTCTCTCCATACTATTATGTTTGTACTTAGTACTTAGCATTAGTGTTGCGTTACTTAACCTTTTTGGTGATGCACATAATGCCGTTCATCATAATCCTACGTGATCACTAACTTTTTCTTTTATAGTGATGTCTTATTCATGGTGCTTTCTTATATTATGTAATAAGCATTATATAATAATAATAATAAGTTCACTTTTGAAATCTTTTTCACCTCATATCTAGTTAAAACCCTCTTTCAAGAATCCACGTGATTATCTGTAAATAATAATAACAAACTCACTTTTATTTTATTTCAATTGAGATGAATAACTTTTATTGGCTTTGAGATTTCTATTCCTTTTCATTGATTGTCTATCCATTATTTCAACTTACATAAGAAACTTTTATTTACTTTGGGATTTCTATAGTAAATTTTCTATTTCCTTTTCATGGATTGTCTATTCATTATTTCAAAACTGACATCAATAACTTTTATTTGCTTTGGAATTTTTATTTCCTTTTTATTGATTGTATATCCATTATTTCAAGTGAGATTAGTAACTTTTATTTAAATGTCAAATTAAATGAATAAATTTAATTTTAAAATAAATATATTTGAATTATGTTTTTAAATATAATTATAAAAAATATGATAATGATAAGTTTTTATATATAATAAAAAAAAAAAAATTTTAAAATTAAATTTAAAATAAATAAATGAAATTTTAAAATAAATATATTTGAATTATATTTTTAAATATAATTATAAAAATATAATACTGAAAAGTTTTTATATATAATAAAAAAATATTTAATTTTAAAATAAAATTTAAAACTATTTTTAATTGATTAAGAATTTGTATGACAGTAATAGAATACTGACCTAAAACCTAAAAAAAATTGCAAGTTAGAAAACACGGATTTTCATCTAACCATCATGAATTATGATGATTTTCGTTGAATTATCATGATAGATTTCCACCTACATATAGGAAAAGGTTGCTTTGATGAGTTCTCCAAAGCAAATAATTGGATCAACGTCGCTTTCTTAAGGCAAATAATTGTATCAAAGTTATATCCAAAGATCCACGCACTCTCAATCCACTACAGCTGTGAATTATTTAGACTACCAACGCTTAGGCTTTGGGTCTCGCCCAATACCAAACATGGGCCACATTAGGCAGGTTAACAAAAAAGTGTAGTCGTCCAATAACAAACCAAAATGGCATTGGCCCACTCACATGTAGTGGGGAAACGGTCTATTAGATTGATTACCCATCAACTCATCTGATACAAATAAATTTAATTTTAACATCCATTTGAGAGAGCTTCCATTATGTATCCGTCACAGCTTGCATCATGAGTAGATTATCTTCCATTGAATGGAAAGTTAAAAGCCACGACAAGACAGAACTTGGCTTTTAGCATTCCAATAGGATTTGGCTTTTTAGCATTCCAATGGTCCAGCCTGTAGATAATGTATCCAAGGCCTCAATGATGGCTTGCCAAGAGTCACGACTTATCAACAGGAACATCTGACTGTCCGAAAGAAAGAGCAACAGACAAAGAGGACGTATCAACTGAAACATTTCTGCTCTCAATGCCCAAATCTAACATGTATGTCCGGAGTCTATTTTTCTCGTGATTTTGAGGACAACAGCAAGAACTCTACCGTATGTGAATCACAAAAGAAACGGTAAAACATTTTCCTTGTGAAATAATTATCCCTCTTGCCTGCTACAATTGTTTGGGCATGATGCTTTTGCTCTCTCGGTTTTTATCATATAAGAATTCGGGTATCCGGAAATATGAAGTGAAATATCTTCTCATTTTTTCTCTAAATTTTGTATACTTATAAACCTAAAATTATAAAATTTTAACTGATATTATTATTATTATTATTGACATTCAATGCTTTGAGAAATGTTTGCAGACAACGAAATTAAGTTGAGGCAAGATTGTTTTTTAAAGCCATTCATAGAGTCACATCACACTTGGTTGGTGCACTCAAAAAGAAAGGTGATAGGTCTTTTCTATCTTATCATATGGATAAGGTGGTAGGTGATAAGATAGAAAAGACCTATCACCTTTCTTTTTGAGTGCACCAACCAAGTGTGATGTGACTCTATGAATGGCTTTAAAAAACAATCTTGTCTCAACTTAGTCTATATATATATTTTTTATATATCATTTTTTTTAATTATTTTAATTAGAAATTTAGAATCTAATTAAGAAAAATATTTGGAAGTGTAGATTTTAGTGGTTGAGATTGTATGTAAGAGATGTCTAGAAGTTTTTGAGAATGCTCAATTTATTTATGCATTTAAAAACACTATTTGAACATAATAAAGTCCTCATTTTACCAATAATTAAGTTGTTTAATCCTAGAAAATGGATTTGGGATGCAACAATCTTTCTTCCTGTGTGTTACCTCAAGGTAGCTCTCGGTCTCCTACCCACATGTAAAAAAAAGTAACAAGTTTAAACCACACTACCAAACTATTTTTGAATCATTTATTATGTAATATTACATATTATGTTATATTAGATGTGTAAAATTATAAATTTTAATATTTATAACTTTTTATATTATATTAAAAGTTTAAAATTATAAATTTTTATGTTTCAATTTTTTTATATAATAATAATAATAATAACAATAATAATCTAATTTTAAAATTATAATCAAAGAAAACAAAACACATATATAATATTGAGATATTAGAAAAAAAATTATTTATCTATTAAAAAAGTTATTCTATCTATAATTATAATATTAATA
>ML780216.1:279533-335429 GCA_009831015.1 Picea engelmannii | reverse complement strand
TCTGAAGGTGATGATTTACTAGTTGTTTTGGTTTATGTAGATGATATTATTTTTGGCTGTACTAATGAATCATCTGTCCAGTGGTTTGCTAATTCTATGCAAACAAAATTTGAAATGTCTATGATAGGAGAACTGTCATATTTTCTGGGCTTACGAGTAAAACAAAGCTCTGCAGGAATTTTTATTTCTCAAGAAAAATATTTGAAAGATATATTGAAGAAATTTCAGATGGAATACTCCTCTACAGTCATCACACCTATGGTGGTTGGTTGCAAGCTGAGCAAAGATGATATCTCACCTGATGTTGATCAAAGGACATATCATTCAATCATAGGCAATATTATGTACATCACAACATCTCGTCCTGATATAATGCAAGCTGTTGGAATGGTAGGACGATTTCAGTCTGCTCCTAAACAAATTCACTTGGTAGCTGTCAAAAGAATATTCAAATATCTGAAGGGAACAATGACATATGGACTGTGGTACCCTAGAAATCAGAATTTCCAGTTAATTGCTTATTCAGATGCTGACTAGGCAAACTGTGTTGATGAGAGAAAAAGCATCAGTGGAGGAGCATTTTTTCTGGGTGACTCATTAGTTGCATGGGTTAGTAAAAAGCAAGGATCCATTTCATTATCCACTACAGAGGAAGAATACATTGCTGTTGCTACTTGCTGCACACAGATCTTATGGATGATACAAACTCTTGCAGATTTGAAGGTAACTTACACTGATCCTATCCCAATTCATTGTGATAACACCAGTGCCATAAGTGTCTCCAAGAATCCTGTTCTTCATTCCAAGACTAAGCATGTTCCTATAAAGTATCATTTTCTCAGAGAACAAGTTTCAAACAGAATTGTTCAACTGAACTATATACCCTCTATAGAACAAATTGCTGATATTTTTACTAAACCATTAGCTACGACCCCTTTTGAATATCTTCGTCAAAAGTTGGGGGTCATAATTTCTTGTGTCTAATTTGTTCACCTGGTCAGGGGAAGTATTTATTGAATATCTGGTGAATTTCCTAAGTGCTTATAGACGACAGGGGGAGTCTGTTTTGCAACAAGATCAGAGGAAGAATGTTTCTTCTTTGACATTGATGTTAAAGGGGGAGAAAGGATATGCTTCGGGAGAAGACTCGAATGAGTAGAGGAGCATAGTCGAGTAGTAGAGTTGGCGCAGAGTCAGAAGCAGGGAGTAGAGTCGAATCTGAAGGAATTTGGGTGCTTGTGTTGCCATCAATGCCAAAGGGAGAGATTGTTGGCAAATATCGAACAAGCAACGAATGCGTGTTGATAGTTGTTGTCATTGATGGCAAATTTGCAGACAGCGAATGGTTGTTGTCATTGATGGGTTTCTATCAGACAGATTGCAAAAGGATCACGATTCAATCCAAAATGAATCTGGACCGTAGTTCACAACCCTTGTCGGAGAGAGAGGATCTGAGCCGTCAGATCGGAAGAAGACACCCGTCAGCCGTTAGATCTGCAGAAGCTGCGAGGGAGATAAGCGTGGTAGCGATCGGGCACCACTAGGAGAAGCTCGACAGGAGGCTTCATCTAGGAATCGGGGATCGGGACTTTGAAATGTCCAATTCACTTGACAACGAAAACCCCGAAATCGTGATATGCGATTTCACGATTTAATCGCAGCCGTTAAAGAAAGAATGAGATCTGGACCGTTGATTTTCTTCATCGGAGAATCGAGGATCGGGACTTTGAAATGTCCAATTCACTTGACAACGAAAACCTCGAAATCACAATATGCGATTTCATGATTTGATCGTAGCCGTTAAAGCAAGAATGAGATCTGGACCATTGATTTCCTTCATTGGAGAATCGGGGATCGGAGGATCGGGAATTCCGTTGGCATGTGCATGGTGACATCGAAAATGTTGAAACCTCGATGAGAGGTTTGACCGAGATCATGTGTTGACGCTCATATGGACCAAGGCCTATAGCCAGCAGGGCTAGCGCATGGAAAGGGGCACATCGGCATCGGGGATAGAAACTTTGAAGTGACAAAGTCACTTGACATCAGGAGTGTCGATTTCCCGATATGCGAAATTCTGATGTAATCTGAGCCGTCAGATCAGGCTTTGATCTAGACCATTGATTCTAGACCGTGTCGAAGTTTTGGGGATCGCAACATGGAATGGAAAGTGAACAAATGCAACGATACTTCCGAAATCGCAATACGCGATATTGCGATTCAATCGCGACCGTTGAGACAAGATCTGACCTGGACCGTTGATCTAATCTCTATTACGAATTCGCGATATGCGAAATCGCGAAATCCCCTTTCACATAAAACTGTGGTCACAGCTCTTGGTCACGGGAAGAGAAGGAGTCATCCCAGATAAGCTCCATTTCAGAGTTTCGGAGATCGCGATGTGAAAGTGTTGAGAAACTTGGGTAAAGGAATGTCGAAATGTCGAAACCCGATTTAAAGGCAAAGCATGATAAAGATCATCCAACGGTGTGAATAAAGCTTGAATGTGATCGGAGGGTTATTGTTCTTCCACACACATGTAACTCATCAGTTATGATTCTGCTAAACAAAAAAAATTCTTGAGTGTGAAACAATTATCATTTCAGTTGCTAAGACAAGTGTCCTTGGATTGCCTATTGGAAGGTGAAGTGGAACCGTCAAGGTTGTGTGTATAAAATAAAATGAGAGCGACTGAATTTGGTTAGTTGTTCTGGATGGAAAAAGAATGAAACATTAAGCAATGAGAAATGAGAAGATGCGTAGTATGAAATTTTAACAGAGGTACAGAATGAGATGAAATGTAAAGAAGAAACAGAGCAGAATAACAGGCAGTGCAGAAGAAGAGCAGAATGACAGAAGAATGTGATGCAGATCAGACCTGTTGAATGGACAGAGGAAGAGAAGAATTGTAGAACAATTTGTTGAAGATCAGATTTACAGAACAGAGATAGAATGGTAAGAAGTGATTTATCTGCATAAATTGTCTGTTTATACATTATTTTATATTTTAAGGGTGGTTGGGAGGTGCTCGGGAGGATTGTTGTCCTCAGAGGTTCAAGTGGGAGCTTGAACACAGGAAGTTGTAGCTTCCATCTGGTTGTAGACAGAGAAACAAGGGTGGCAAGGTGGTGCTAGGGAGAACAAATGTTCTCTGTTATGCAGGTTGGAGCCTGTGTAACTGGAAGTTGGTGCTTCCATCCAGTTGGTGCTGGAATATTCAGGGAGTTGGTGCTTCCTTCTTGTGGGTGCTAGAGAAACCAGAGAGTTGGTGCTCTCACACAAGTTGCAGCTTGTAAAACAAAGGTAGCAGCCTCACATTGAGTTGGTGCTCAATTGTAAATGATGTACAGAACTTAAAAGACTGTCTATCATTTCGAAGAAGAAGAGGTTTTCTCCCTTTATGGGTTTCCTTGTGAAAAATCTGTCTCTGTGTATACTCTATGTGTGATTGTTGTTCTTTACCTTTACTGTCCATATGTTGTATATGGTTGATGACCACATGAGGAAATTTTAATAATGTTTTAACAGAATTAAAATTGTTTAAGCTCACATACAACTGATTCACCCCCCCTCTCAGGTGTATTAATAATTTCAACATTAGAAACGTGACAGATTCAAGTGTTGCAATGAAATGGGTGCTTCAGCGTATGGAAAGCACAAATTTCACCTATAGTGGTTACACTGAGATGGTCTGTGAAAGTTGTAATGTATATTTTACAAGTGTTTTGGACAGGACGAGACCTATCACTAAATATGTCTCACAACACAATTGTGGAAGACATGTTGGAGGTGGAGTGACCCCTCAGGAAATCCAAAGTCGTGAAAGTCACACACGCGAGATCATGAAACCAATTTTATTAGAGAAGCGGCAGCGGTGCTTGGCTTCTCTTGGCTTGCAGAAAAGGTGATGAACAAAAGGAAGAAGCAAGGTATCAGGTTAGTCGTTGTCAAGGTCGATATTGTTGGGATTTGGTGACAACCAATTACCAAAAACAGATTTGGATCCTATTATTCTGCATTGGTTACAACCAAATAGACCAAGTTAGAATATTGATAGGGATTTCATTACATATTTAGTTTCATGTGTGAATGTATAAATTCATGTAAGGCCGTAGAGGCAAAATGACTGTGAGAGACTGAGTGTGCGAGAGACTTGCAAATCTGATGTAATCTCCATAATCTGAATAATAATACAACCGATGCCTATGCTTGGTGGATGTAGCCCAACGTTTGGGTGAACCACGTGAAATCCCTGTGTCTATTTCTTATGTGTGTCATTGTTAATTGTCACTGCGAATTGTGTTTTCCGCATTGATAATTCTAACAAGTGGTATCAGAGTTGGTTGGATGACAACTTCAAATTCCTGAAGGGGTTGGTAGAAGTTAAATCTGTGTGAGAGTGTGTAAATTTATACATCTCCGCAGGTCCCTCCTCTCATAGGGTGCAGAGACTTATTATCCACCCTTATGTTTGTGAAAAATTACTGGAATTTCCGTAGCTGAAGAAAAGGAACAATGCGTACATTTTATAACATTTCCGCACCCCAAGTGTGTCGAGAGGTGCAGACTCCCAGTAGTGGAAGCTTGAGGTGCATGCGGTGGCTCTCTTAAGTCAAAAATCCACGATGTCCCAAGTAAAAATATCCGCATGCTTTATTCTTTTGAAAACCTAAGGTATGATATAGCATAAGAGTGGAGACATGTATGCTTAAAAGGTAAGTTCCATTAATTAAAAAGTGCCAAGCCAAGTCACGTGGGTGAAGTTAAAGTTAATATGGTGGAGGAATTTAAATGTAAAAGTGAATGTTTTTAAAAGGTGATTTTTTTTTGTTTTACAAAATTTTTTTCAAACCTTTTTAAATATTATTAAAAGGATTTTTAAATAAACTTTTCACTAATCATTCCTCCACATATTTTTTTCAAAGATCTTTGGGTTTTATAAGCAGTAGATATTGGGAAATTTTTTGTGCTAATGGCTAATATGCAAAGTTCGAAGTTTGAAGCTGAAAAGTTCAGCGGTAAAAACAACTTTCAGCTCTGGTAGCTCAAGATGTGGGATTTACTGGTGCAACAAGGGTTGCAAAAAGCATTGGCAGACAAGTCAAAGAAACCAACAACCATGACATAATGCAAAAGGGAGGATTTGGATGCAAAAGCTCTTAGCACCATTCATTTATGTCTGGAGGATGAGGTTTTGTTTAGTATCATAGTAGAGGATACAACATCAGGCTTATGGAGTAGGCTAGCAAGTATATATATGACGAATTCCTTGATGAGAAGAATCTACTTGAAGAGACAGTTGTATAGTTTGCGGATGAAAGAAGGTACAAAAGTCGTTGACCATTTAAATACCTCTAATACCCTTATAGTTCAATTGACTAGTATAGAAGTTAAATTCGAAGATGAGGATAAGGCTATTACCCTGTTGTGTTCATTTCCTGAGTCTTGGGATAATCTAGTCACCTCTATTACCTCTATCTCATGAGATGTTTTAGATTATGACTCTGTTGTGGGAGCTTTGTTGTATGAGGAGATGCGGAGAAAATCTAGTAAAGAAACGTCAACTTCAGAGGAAATGTTGGTCAGAGGTCGAACCAAAGAGAAGAATGAGAGAAGTTCTTTCCAATCTAAGTCAAGGAAAAGAAAGGATAAATCAAAATTCTAGCACTGTGGCGAAAGAAGACATCTCAAGAAAGATTGCTGGAAGAGAAAGGAATCCGAGGAAAATGCTATGAAAGAAGCAAATTTGACTATAACAAATTCAGGTATAATTGATCACGTTTTATGCATTTCTAGTAATTTACAACATCAAGAAGAATGTCAGTTAGATTCAGGTGCCTCCCACCGCATGTGCTCACATAGAAATTGGTTCTTTTGTTACCAATCTATTGATGAGGGTATAGTGTTTATGGGAAATGGTATTCCATGTAAAACTGTTGGGGTTGGTAGTATTAGAATCGGGATGTTAAATGGTGTTGTTAGGGAATTAATGGATGTTATATTTGTAGTTGAGCTTAAATCAAATTTGATTTCATTAGGAGTGTTGGATTCTTGTTGATATAATTATAGGGGTCAAGGTGGAGCTCTCACAGTGTCGAAAGGGAATTTAGTAGTGATGAAGGCAACAAAGGTTGCTAACCTTTATAACCTGGAAGGAAGTACTAAAGTGGCATTTGAAGTAACAGATGTATCTTCTTGTTTAAGGTAGAAGCATCAAGGTCATAAGAAGAAGAAAGAATTGCAGGTACTGGTAAGAGGTAAATCAGTTCCAGACTTAAAATTTTTGTTTCTAAATTCCTGCTTGTTTTATATCTCTGGAAGTTGTGATGATGGTATAAAGGGATGTTGTGCATGGGATCCTACTTATCACAAGGTCATCCTTGACAAAGATATTGAATCTATGGAACAACCAAAAGGGTTGATTCAAGATCGCAAAGGTAAATTTATTTCCATGTTAGGTAATTCATTATATGGCCTATTGGTACCCGGCAAAATATACAAGAGGTTTGAATCCTTCATAGTGAGTCAGGATTTATCAAAGGGTAGGAATGACTATATAGTTTATAGTACATTCACAATCTTGATGTTCCTTGCTAATGATATGCTCGATGCAATCCGAAGAATTGATAAAATCAATAAGAAAATGACTTAGATGGACATGACAATTTAGATGGGGGATCAAGGAAAAGAAGAGCAAATTAAGGGCATGGAAGTATACAGAGATGGTAATGTTATGTTGTGGTTGGAGTTCAAGATGAACATTGAAAAAACAGTTTTTATCTCTCTTTCTTTCCATTATAAGTTTTCTTCAAGTATAGGGCCTATCTATAAAGTAGGAGGTCTATTGTATGTGTTGAAATGGTTAAGAACAGATGTTTGACATGCTAATGATGTTGTCAGAAACATGACAGATTCAAGTGTTGCATTGAAATGGGTGCTTCAGCGTATGGGAAGCACAAATGTCACCTATAGTGGTTACACTGAGATGGTCTATGATAGTTGTAATGTATATTTTATAGATGTTTTGGAAAGGAGGGGACCTATCACTAAATATGTCTCACAACAAAGTTGTGGAAGACATGTTGGAGTTGGAGTGACCCCTTAGGAAATCCAAAGTTGTGCAAGTCACATAGGAAAGATCATGAAACCAAATTTATTAGAGAAGCTACAACGATGCTTGGCTTCTCTTGGCTTGCAGAAAAGGTGATGAATAAAAGGAAGAAGCAAGGTATCAGGTTAATTGTTGTCAAGGTGGAGACTGTTGGGATTTGGTGACAACGAATTACCAAAAATAGATTTGGATCGTATTATTTTGTGTTGGTTACAACCAAATAGACCAGGTTAGAATATGGATAGGGATTTCATTTGATATTTAGTTTCATGTGTGAATGCATAAATTCATGTAAGCCCGTAGAGGCAAATTGACTATGAGAGACTGAGTGTGTGAAAGACTTGCAAATCTGATGTAATCTCCATAATCCGAATAATAAGACAAACTATGCCTATTCTTGGTGGACGTAGCCCAACATTTGGATGAACCACGTGACATCCCGGTGTCTATTTCTTATGTGTGTGATTGTTAATTGTCACTGTGAATTGTGTTTTTCGCATCGACAATTCTAACAAGTTGTGTCAGATCTGGTTGAGGGAGAGCTTCAAATTCATGGAGGAGCTAGCAGAAGTTAAATTTGTGTGAGGATATGTAAATTTATGCATCTCCACAGGTCCCTCCTCTCGTAGGGTGCAGAGACTTATTACACACCCTTACGTTCGTGAAAAAATACTCGAATTTCCACAACTGAAGAAAAGGAACAATGCGTACATTTGATAACATATCTGCACCCCAAGTCTGTCAAGAGGTGCGAAATCCCAGCAGTGGAAGCTTGAGGTGCATGCAGAGACTCCCTTAAGTCAAAAAGCCATGATCTCCCAAGTAAAAACATTCACATGCTTTATTTTTTTGAAAACTTAAGGCATGATATAGCATAAGATTGGAGACTTGTATGCTTAAAAGGTCATTTTCATTAATTAAAAAGTGCCAAGCCAAGTCACGTGGGAGAAGTTAAATTTAATATGGTGGATGAATTTAAATGTAAAAGTGAATGTTTTTAAAACGTGATTTTTTTTTGTTTTATAAAAGATTTTTTAAACCTTTTTATATATTATTAAAAGGTTTTTAAGTAAAGTTTACACCAATCATTCCTCCACATACTGTTTCAAAGGTCTTTGGGTTTTATAAGCATTAGATATTAGGATATTTTTTGTGCTAATGGCTGAGGTGTAGATTTCAAAGTTTGAAGCTGAAAAGTTCAGTGCTAAAAACAACTTTGAGATCTGGAAGCTCAAGATGTGGGATATACTAGTGCAACAAGGGTTGCAAAATGCATTGGCAGGAATGTCAAAGAAACCAATAGCCATGACAAAATGTGAATGGGAGGATGTGGATGTGAAAGCTCTTAGCACCATTCGTTTTTGTCTAGATGATGAGGTTCTATTTAATATCGTAGTAGAGGATACAACATCAGGCTTATGGAGCAGGCTGGAAAGTCTATATATGATGAATTACTTGATGAGAAGAATCTACCTGAAGAGACAACTGTATTGTTTGTGGATGAAACAAGGTACAAAAGTCACTGACCATTTAAATACCTTTAATACCCTTATATTTCAATTGACTAGTATGGAAGTTAAATTCGAACATCAGGATAAGGCTATTACATGTTGTGTTCGTTGCCTGAGTCTTGGGATAATATAGTCACCTCTATTAGCTTTATCCCATCAGATGTTTTAGATTATGACTTTGTTGTGGGAGCTTTGTTGGATGAGGAGATGAGGAGAAAATCTAGTAAAGAAACCTCAACTTCAGAGGCGATGTTGGCCAGAGGTCGAACCAAAGAGAAGAATGAGAGAAGTTATTTTCGATCTAATTCAAGACAAAGAAAGGATATAGAAAAATGCTGGCATAGTGGCAAAACATGACATCTCAAGAAACATTGTTAAAAGATAAAGGAATCTGAGGAAAACGCTATGAAAGAAGAAAATTTGACTATAACAAATTTAGGTATAATTGATCATGTTTTATCCATTTCTAGTAATTTACAATATCAAGAAGAATGGCACTTAGATTCAGGTGCATCCCACCACATGTACTCACATAGAAATTGGTTCTTTTCTTACCAATCTGTTGATGAGGGTATAATGTTTATGGGAAATGGTATTCCATGTAAAACTATTGGGGTTGGAAGTATTAGAATTAGGATGTTCAATGGTATTGTTAGGGAATTAGCAGATCTTAGATATATAGTTGATCTTAAATCAAATTTGATTTCATTATGAGTGTTGGATTCTTGTGGATATAAGTATATAGGTCAAGGTGTAGCTCTCATAGTGTCGAAAGGGAATTTAGTAGTGATGAAGGAAACAAAGATTGATATCCTTTATAAGATGGAAGGAAGTACCGACGTGGCATCTGAAGTGACAGATGTATCTTTTTGTTTATTACAGAAGCATGAAGGTCAAAAGAACAAGAAATATTTGCATGTACTCGTAAGAGGTAAATCAATTCCAAACTTAAAATCTTTTTTTCTGAATTTTTGAATTCCTGCTTGTTTTATATCTCTGGAAGTTGTGATGATGGTATAAAGGGATGTTGTGTGTGGGATCCTACTTCTCACAAGGTCATCATTGACAGAGATATTGAATGTATGGAACAACCAAAAGGGTTGATTCAAGATCGCAATGGTAAATTTGTTTGCATGTTAGGTAATTCATCGTATGGCCTATTGGTACCCGGGCAAATTTAAATGGTCAGGATTTATCATTACAATCAAATCTTAGTTAACAAAAACGGGACCCTTATATATTTGCATGCATTCCCCTAATGCCTATTGGAACATGAAAATGATATCAACCTTACCATCTCACCCACAACCTCAACCATGACTAGTGGGGTTGTTACAAAAATGATTACAATCATTACTGAATATCTTGGTTAAGGGCCAAGTTGGCTGATTACAATAATTACTGCCGTGCAGTGAAAACTCTTAGGAGCACACACAATGTTGACTTATGGTGTGTACACAGTCTTGTCAAAACCGTAGGCTACCAACATATGCTCATGGAAAGTATTTTACTTGTAGAGAATACACATAGGTCTTGAGAATTTCTTTCATATAAATCAAAGTGCAGAGTATCTAATTACTTATCAAGAAGTGAGTTTATAGTGAGAGATAAGTATTTTACTTGTAGAGAATACACATAGGTCTTGAGAATTTATTTCATATAAATCAAAGTGCAGAGTATCTAATTACTTATCAAGAAGTGAGTTTAGAGTGAGAGATATCATAAGAAGTGAGTTTAGAGTGAGAGATATCATAGGAATTAAGTAAAGGGATTTATGGAATAAAATAAAACACAATAGAGGAGAAGTAATAGAATCTCATAAAAAAGAATGCACTAAATTGGTAAATACAATAAAGAGTTGAATGTAATACCAAAATTCTTGAATTCTGAAGCTTAATAGTAAAATTTATCCTGTTACTTACTAAAATTTCTTTGTAAAAGCTACAACTGATCAACATGTACAACTAATCTATTCATCTTCTTCAGAATATTCATTGTTAGAGGTTTATTCTCCTTCAGAATATTCATTGCTACGTGTTTCTTCTCCATCAGAATATTCATTGTTAGAGGTGTCTTCTCTAGTCCATTCATTGCTACAGGTTTCTTCTCCATCAGAATATGCTAAAGAGAAATGAATTAATCAAGTTTCAAACCACAGGCTTCAAAAGTATATGTTGAAGTGAACGCATTAAATATCATACATATATGCTGGAGGGAAATGCGTTAACCAGTTTTCAAAACAGAGACACAGGAACCGAGAGTTGTTAATAATTTTTTTGAATCGAGAAATACTTTAAGAAACAGTATTTATCAGAAAGTTACTAAAACCTACAACTAATCAACATGTACAACTAATCTATTCATCTTCATCAGAATATTCATTGCTAGAGGTGTCTTCTCCATCAGAATATTCATTGTTAGAGGTTTCTTCTCCTTCAATGTTGACTCCAACTTTAATAAATTTGGGAGGGAGTTGATCGCAGGCTTTGAGAAGAATTGCCTCATCGTGGTTATACTTATAAATGACGTCAACTTTGGAATCAGATGTAATCCATGGATGTCTGAGACCTACGAGAATGACATCACCTACACTAAGACGAACGCCGTCATGCCTTAACCTCCCACTAATTTTACACAGTCGTGTTTTCCCCTGATCACTACACCTGGAATAGCAGCGATGCTCGCCCAATATTGCAACAACTTGTCCGTATACTTCTCTGCGCATGACGGCTGCTTCACTTCTTAGCCTTTTGCTATTTTTATTTCCCTTGCCCTTCCTCTCACAAACAGTTCCTGTCATTGTCTTTCACTCTTCCACATCCCAATCAGTATCCGCAGAATCATGTTTTTCTGCCATTTTTTCCCTCTCTCCACCGGACGTGTATCAGTAATTATTAACGTGACCCGTTTATATCCTCTCGGCGATGTTTTTCACTAATGAATAACGGATGATAGGCTCACGGATGTTTTTCACTAATGAATAACGGATGATAGGCTCACGGGCTTTTATTTAGTATCCATGGACGCGTCGTTTCCGTGTACAAAGAGCTTTACCAGTAAGTTTMTTMYTTACCAGCTTTGAAKGATGTTGAAATCTGAGTTAGAAYGAAMGTAAGTKAACGGAAYGGTCRCATTTATATCCTTAATATATTATAGCTTTGCCTTTAATATCAATGAGCATTAGTCGGCTTGTTTTGTCAAGATTGATTGAGACGGACATAAAGATTATGAATTGGTTAAGTTTTGATATATGTATTGTTTTAAACATTATTTTGATCAAATTGTTGTTATATATAATATACAGTTTGATTGGGTCTAATGGTTAAGAACACGTGTTTCCTTTTAAGAAGTCATATGTTTAAATCAAGAGGGGTAGGATAGGGTATGTATATCTCGGTATCCAATCAAATTGTTGGGCTGAAAGAATCTCTTGTCTCAAAAAGATATGCTAGCAAAAATTTTCAAACACAAAATTAAAGAACGAGGCTTAGTTAATGTTGAACTTGTCAAACTCAAGCCAACATGGAAAAATAACCATTTGAGTGCACCAAAAGTAACCAAGAGGTTCCCTATATTCTTGGTTTCAAACTTCTCTTATATAAGGTTGTTAAAATCACAACATGGGTAGAAATAGGGGGATGTTCTAACCATTGTCCTATTCTTCTTCAGTTAGAGAAGCACCTCAGAAACCCAACGACCCTTTCAAGTTCAATACCACTTGGATTGAGGAAGAAGATTTATAGGCTATGGTCAAGAATGAATAGTTAAGATATGATACACATTCTAGAGACTAAACCAACTCACGATTTGGAGTTTTGTTGAAGAAGATTAAAGTGATAGTGGTTGGCTAGATATTTTAAAGGATTTGAAGAGGAGATAACTTGTATATATGAGAAGAATTTCATGGGGATTTTTATGGGGATGGACAACATAGTATTTTGGTCTTAGAAACTAATAAGAGGAAATTACTAGACATAAGAGAAGGAAAATGGGGAATAAAAAGTAGAGCGGTGTGGTTCGATAAGTTATACAAGAATACAATTTTTTTTCATCAGTATGCAAACCACATAAAGAGGGTTATCATAATTTGGGAGATCTAATCTAGAGAATACAAGTCTGTTAAGAATTTCAAGGAGAATGTAGATATCAAAGTCTATCATTTCTGGTCCATTTATAAAGAGACAAATTGAACCAATATTGTTGAGGCATTGAAGCTAACGACATACTCTCCTAGTTTTGTATCAGGAGAAGATAATATAATTCGATGATGATGGAATGATTATATAAAGAATAAATCTTAGGGACGTTGGCCTCTTTTAAGAAGGACAAGAGCCATTGGTTTTTATGAGTTAGTGGAGGAATATGTATTGAGGGTCATAAATCAAATCTGAGCATAGGTAAGATCATTGGGGATTTTAAATCTACATTCTTAGATTTACTTTCTAAATTGACTTGTCTCGGGGACTTGATAAGCTCAAACCCATAATGGGTTGAGACAAGGCTATCCTCTTTCAACCATATTATTTTTACTTGTTGGTGAAGGACTAAGCAAAGCCATTAACTTGGATAAAAGTTCTACAAGTATATATGGAATTAGAATTTGTGGAACTATTTAATTATATCACTCATTGTTGGTGGATGCTCCATTTATTTTTTCAACCGGTTCTGTAGAGGAAGCACACATACTTCTATAAATATTATAAGTCTATAACTTATCTATAAGGATGGAGATTAACATTAAGAAATCAACTATATGTTTTTTTAATAATCTGTAACCAGAGGATGTGTAGTTGTTGGTGGGTTTGTTTCCCTTTAGGCATTTAAATTTTAAGGAGAGATTTAAGCACCTTGGTTCCTGTTGAAGTCAAATGGTTATGGCTAGAGTGATTGGCTCTGGTTGCTAGTTGATATGGGATATAATTCATAATTGGTGCAATCGATGGTTTCCTAGAGGGGGGATATTAACTTAGTTAAATCTGTACTTGAAGAAATATTGATGTTTCGACATTCCTTGGAATTTATTCATAAGGGAGTTCTAGATAAGATTATAAATTGTTTCTTTAAATTTCTTTGAGTTTGAAAAAATGAAAGTGATAGAATTACCTTAGCTAAATTTCATTCTATTGCAAGGCCTCATGAGGATGGATGATGGGACTAAATGTAACATCCCACCGTTGCGTGCACTGAGTGAACTTATTCTTTGAGGACACTTGCTTGCAAGTGATCCAGATTATTATACTATTGGGCATCTGATTATGATTATGAGACATTATGGGTATGATGCCATGTTATTTTGTTGTTTTGACATAGACAGGTGCTATTGACTCGGTTCTCTTGAGTGTGCAGGACTGTGTACCTTGAGGATGAAGAGGCATTGATGAAACCCCTTGGACTCTGGAGCGAGTCAGGGAGTGGACTATTGGGTTTTTATTATTGTTGATATGACATATGCACATCTAATTAGATATTATGATGATTGATTTTATTTATGACATGATCCATTGATGATGCAGGCCGACGATAATTTGTTGATGAGACTCAAATGTGGAGTAGAGGGGTCACACACGACAACCAGAGACGTTGAGGGAGAGGTGTGGACAACTGCCCTGCCACAACCTACTAGCACTCCCATCGTGGCTGGAACTATAGGTTAACGATTACCTAGTTCAACAACACCCACGATGCCATGAGGGAAGATTGTGATAGTCACACACAATGATTCTACGAGGTGTGCAATAAGTCATGGGCCTTATTCCTTAGAGACCCTTAGTCTCCCGCAAGATCGCCTGGCGGAGTATTGAATCAAGGGGTTTTTTATGTCTACCAAGTCAGTCAAGAGGCAAGTGGCACCCTTGGAGCACGTAGTGCATCCTAAATGGCATGTCGCGCAAGAAAAAATGGAAAGAGGTGAGTGGAACCCTTGGAGAATGTAGTGCGTCCTGAAGGGCACATCGCATTGTTAACTAATAAGTGAATAAACCTAGATGTCCTTAGAATGAATGATGTGATAAGAAATATTTAAAAACAACTTCTCTAATAAAAATGTCGCCCAACCTAGGAAAATAAAATCTAGGTCTAAGTGATACTTGTGGTAATAATAATAATAATAATAATAATTAAACATGTGACGGAAAAGGGGTAAGAAATTCGATTAATTTATTAAAATAAAATTATATTGAGAGATTAAAATTTTAAAAGGGAATTGATTATTTTTCTACATATCTTAATTAAAATTTATTAATTAAAAAGAAAAAGGGGAAAAGGTAGTTTTCTACGCTTGCTAATTTGAGTTTTAGATAAAAAGGGAAAAGAGGGAAACTTAAAATAATTAGGAAACTAAGATAAAAAGGGGGAAACATAAAGAAAAAGGGAAACATGAGGGAAAAACAGAATGATTAACTTAGTAATGAATCTCGTCTTTAAGAACTTTCCAAATTGAACTCAACTAGGAATTTAGTAAAGGCATAAGTCATTAAAATGTGTAATGGAATATGGGGACACCCAGGAGAAATTCTAGGAATGATTTTAGGTGGGTGAGGGAAATAGGAGTAATTAAATAATTAATGAAATTAATTTCTGGTGCAACTAAGGGGATGGGTGACATGTGTACGGGGGAGGTTTTTTCTGAATTAAATTATTGAAAAACAAATTAAATGGGAATTTGGGAAAGAAACCACTTAGAAACTCTATATAACAGATGGAGGAGGATTATGGATCTCGTCTTTGATGCGTAACGTTTCACTACAAAATTTTTGACTTGATTGAATTATCTTGTGGGAGTTGGGATACCCAACTCGGCGATGAGTGGTAGCTCAACCTTTTGAGGCGAGTTGGGAGCTAGTTGTTCTCTGGTTTAGTGTGCGTGGCCCCTTTGTGGCTCAGGGGGCTAAGGGGGAAGAAGAGTACCCTAGAATTAGATGGGAGGTACCAGTGAATTCACATCGGTCGGCAAGCAGGGGCTGGACGAAGCACACTGGACAACGACTCAGAGCTGTCACCTTGGGCTATGGTATGTACACTTTTATTTTGAATGGTAGATTAATATTGATCTTGTGCTTCCATGAATGTACCTCTATTTTATAAAAAAATTGTGTTTACTTAGCGTTTTTAATCGAGAACTTAAGGTCATCATAGCTTTACGCTCGCTGCATTGCCTTGAATCACTTGGCACCAATCCCTGATTGCTATGACTCTTTTGTTTGTTTCAATGACTTTTATGAGGAGATTGTGCTTTATATTTAGACCTCATCCCTACATCATCAGTAAACGCCTAAGCAGTCAGCGAGGAGGCAGATCAACGGTCGTCACTTCGGTGCTAATAGACCTATAGATCCTAATGCCCTACTTTTATGTGCGTGGATGATGAGAGAAGGATTTTTTTCCTAGTTGTCAGCCCCTGTTGAAGGTATTTTGTTGAATGATTGTATTGCACCTTTTTGCGATTCAATACCTCCATGATTGTTTATCTTTTCTCTCCGCGAACCGCTTATTATCCTCTATGTTTAATCTTTGTGTTTTCACCGTTAGCCAACATTCAACCCAACGACTTTCATTTTTCACAGTAAAATTTACTTGTTGACATTGTTTTCTGTTATCATGTGATTTCATTTATCATAGGCTCAAGAACAATATCCATTCAGAGTTTTAGGCTGCGATTTGAATATCTTATTTACACAGCTAATTTGATATATTGTGAGACTACGAATTGAATTCCTTTTAACTCAACATACGTGAACCTTTTCAACTCTACAATTTTCATTTATTTAGAAAGTTAATTCTTAATCTAGAAAGTTCAATCAAAATCCTTTTTAGCAGTTCAATTTTTCCTTTTCTCATCTTCATATCACGAATTGGATATAGTTGAATTCAACAGGGATATCCTGAAATTTATGAAGGACATTGATTTGATTGTTGTGTTAGACTATGTAAATGGTTGGGTTAATTTATTGCTTGTATGAGGATGATAGTGGGCGTAATTACTGTGTAATGAAGTGTGTAATGGGTAGCCTATCCTATGTGTATTGTGTAGCAATTTTACTACGCTTTGTTGGTGTTTCTCATGTGTAACCAATGACATTTAATAACAACGAATGTATATATTAGGTATCTGCGAAATTCATAAACTTATTAGACAACATTGTATTAACGAGACAACGTCATAGGGTATAGATTTATCTAGATATTAGGTAGAAAATTTATTATAAAGTTGTTTATGTGGTGTTAGACAAGCAACATTGAATACTTAATGGACATCGTTGCATATGAATCACAATGATTTGGCTGAGCATGACTGTGACTGTTGGGTTGCTGCACATAGCTCCTGACCCCAAATTAAAAATTAAATGAGTGTTTAATTGCAATACGAATGAAAAACGTGTATATGAATGCTAGACAACAATTAATATATAGTATTAGACAACAATATATTTATGGTTGGTTGATTGCATTTATATATTTATAGTAGTCTCATATGGTTGATAGACAACAATACCACTCCTTGGTATACAAAATTACCCTTATGTTAAACAACAATAGCACAAACTGTCGGCTAGTGTTTTATATTATTTTCTCAATAAGAACACCTTCACATAAACCTTCTTCTTCGGGGAAATTTTAACCCAACTTACTATTTACACTTAAATGCCTTAACTAATTTATCCAAATAAGTAATTTGAACCTGGAAGAAAATAGAAGTAGATTGTTATAAGAAATAATAATTATTAATGTTAAATGATGCAAAATGTTTTAAGGTTTATTGATTTTTATTAAATGTAATAGGATGATCATTGTTGGACAGAGTTGTAAATGTTGGTTTAATAGGACTGTTAGACATAATGGTTTATCGGCGTGATAAATGTTTATATTGTGGAAGCTTAATGGTCGAGGGATTAGTATTTTTATCAACCAAAACTATTAATAGTTAACAGTTAATTGGCTTATGCGCCTTGCGCCTTAGGTCGAGATGGTAGGCGTGGTTGGTAATAGTCGTTTCACCATACAGGTTGCCTTGTAGGAAACAAGAATCCTCCTTTCATTCACACAATTTAAATCGAGTGTTGTCATCTTTCATCTTGTCGACTTATTGCTTAGGGTGTGTGGGTATCATCTTCTTGTTAGTTATTCGTTCTCCTAGCGCATCGGTTTTGTCATGAGTCTGTGGTCGAGATAGGTTATGATGTGCCAGGGTTATTGTCATGCCTATCACCTAGCGACAACATGATTTTGATGAGGGCATCATTACGCGCCCTAATGGATAGAGGCGAATGATAACATGGCTGGAGTCAGTGCCTTCCATGGTGGGTATTTGTTCGTTCTAGTTGATGTTGGTACGTGGGATATCATGCCTTCATGCATTGGGTTTTGCGTGCCATAGAGGGTTTTGGTTACCAGTTGTTGAGGTTTTTGTGTCAGGATTGGGGATGTTGTCCTTTAGCTTGTAGGCATTGTTATGTTGGTGTTAGGTTGTTACCCATTTCTATCTGTCTTTGAATTTCACATGTTTCGCCCAGTTGCTTGTTGTGTTAGTGTGTAGATTTGTTGTTGTTTGTTTCATGATTTGGGTGCACGGTGTTCGTCGTCAGGTGGTGTGGTTTAATTGTGTTTTCGTTTCTTTCTTGTCTAAAAACAAAAAAAAAAATTGCACTTTTTGCTTTGCTTGGAGTCGTAATGATTGGGGTCTTTACATATGGTATCAGAGCGAGTTCAACCCGTGACTTGGGAATACTTCGGCTTTCGTTGATATGATATTTGGTTATAATGTTTCTAATTAAGTTGAGTTGTATTTGTGTAGGTAATCAAAGTTAGAGGATGTCGCAGAGGTAGATGACGAGGTACTACGGGAGGAGGCGTGACACCTCCAGTAGAATCCACACCTGAGGGGTCTAACCACCAGGGAGATGAATAGGTTGTTGGGAAAGAGAACATAGCAGTGGGTGATGTGGTTTTGCTGATTAGGTATTTTGAATGCATGTCTGAGGCACTAATCATCCGTTTTGATAGAGATGAGGCCAGGGCGCTGACACCCCCTGAGGGTCCACTGCGCGCTCTGGTTGGTATTGGTAGCATTCACCGCGAACTCAAGAAGGTCAATTTTCCCAAGTTCTTTGGGGCCTCAGACGATGCAGCCACCGAGGCATGCTTCAGGAATATGGCGATGTGTTTTTCACTTCGTGACTGTACCTCCAACATGAAGGTTCACATGGAGGTCTTTCAACTCAAGTGGAGCGCTCTTCTATGGTGCAATATGCTCCTGCGACAATTGAACATGGTCATCAAAGACCTGTCATGAGAAATGTTCGAGCAACAATTCCGAGAGAGGTACCTATCAGAGGAATTCATTGAGTGTTGTCTCAATGAATTCAATGCCTTACGACAGGACGGTTGTACGGTGCCTGAGTATGAGGCTCGTTTTATGGAGTTTCTTCAGTATTTACCGTACCTTAATACTGAAAAACTTAAGGTTGACAGATTCTTGTTAGGACTTAGTGTCAACATATGTGCAAAGGTTAGGATTTTGATGCCTCGGGCCTTGCATGATGTCATCCAGAAGGCCCTCATAGGAGAGGAGGAGCTTATCAGCGGGAGTTAGAGAAGGACTCAAGCGAGACCAATAGGGCATGTTTCATCTAGTGCGCAACAACATCAGACACTAGCTAGACAGATGCTAGGGTATCATGGATTCTAGAGTGGACCCACTTTCACCACACCTCAGTGACCAACGCCTCAGGAGAAGACTCCTTATCAGGGACCACAACATCAATAGTAGCGTCGACCGCAACAACAACAGTTTAGGCCTGTTCAGCAAAATAGACTAGGACTCCAGGACGGTGGGCCATCAGCTTCTACTTTAGGTACTAGGAGTACTGGACTGAAGAAGTGCTATTGGACTTGTGGGGAGACACACTACCAACGCGACTACCTATTGGAGAGGACTAGAGAATCTGGATCAGTTGGACCCATTACCATGGGAGATTTGAGCAAGGCGCATCAGATTCATGTAGTGGTGAATAACTTCCAGGTAGAGCACCAGTCGACTTTGTTCGAGACATCAGGTACCATCACTAACTAAACCCTTAGTATTTTGATAGATCTCGGTGCTACCGAGAGATTCATTTCAGGTGCAGTGCTAAAGAGGATTAAGGTAAAGGTAGTAGAAGATGAAGAGTTTATCTTTGTAGAGATTGCTTCAGGAGCCAAGAAAAAGGTTGGAGGAAAGGTTATGGGTTGTACCCTTAACCTGGGAGAGTTTGTCACCAGGGCCAAACTGAATGAGGCGAGTGGCACCCTTGGAGAACCTAGTGCGTCCTGAAGGGCACGTTGCATTGTTAACTAATAAGTGAATAAATGTATATGGCCTTAAAATGAATGATGTGATAAGAAAGATTTAAAAACAATTTCCCTAATAAAAATGTCGCCCAACCTAGGAAAATAAAATCTAGGTCTAAGTAATACTTGTGATAAATAATAATAATAATAATAATAATCATTAAACATGTGACGAAAATGGGGTAAGAAATTCGATTAATTTATTAAAATCAAATTATATTGAGGGATTAAAATTTTAAAAGGGAATTAATTGTTTTTCTACACATGCTAATTAAAAATTATTAATTAAAAAGAAAAAGGGGAAAAAGGTAATTTTCTACACTTGCTAATTTGAGTTTTAGATAAAAAGGGAAAATAGGGAAACTTAAAAGAATTAGGAAACTAAGGGAAAAAGGAGGAAACATAAAGAAAAAGGGAAACATAAGGAAAAAACAAAATGAATAACTTAGTACTTGATCTTGCCTTTAAGAACATTCTAAATTGAACTCAACTAGGAATTTAGTAAGGATGTAAGGCATTAAAATGTGTAAGGGAATATGGGGACATCTAGGAGCGATTCTAGGAATGCTTTTAGGTGGGTGAGAGAAATAGGGGTTATTAAATAATTAATGAAATTAATTTCTGGTGGAACTAAGGGGATGGGTGACATGTGTACGGGGGAGGTTTTTTCTGAATTAAATTATTGAAAAATAAATTAAATGGGAATTTGGGAAATAAATCACTTAGAAACTCTATATATAAAGGAGGTATGAGGAGGAGTATGGATCTCTTATTTTATGTGTAACATTAGACTGCATAATTATTTACTTGACTGACTTATCTTGTGGGAGTTGGGATACCCAACTCAGTGACAAGTGGTAGCGTGGCCTTGTGAGGTGAGTTGGGAGCTACTTGTTCTCTAGTTTTGTGTGCGTGACGCCATTATGGCTCGGGGGGATAAGGGGGAAGAATATTACTCCTAGCTTTGGCTGGGAGGTACCGGTGAAGTCATATCGGTTAGCAAGCAGGAGATGGATGGAGCGCGTGGGACAATGACTAGATCTTTCCCTCTTAAATCAACGACTACGATCTCTTTCTCCATTCTGGACTTCAGAATTTTGAAATCACAAACCTCACTTTCCTTCGTACGTCAATCTTTTGGAGTTGACGATTTGTGGACACATGTCCTCCAAGCAACAATCCTCCCTTCACTTCGATTGTTTGACCTTTCAACTCAGATCAACGATCCTATGACCCCCTTCTTGATCGATGATCGAGATCTCCCTCAGGTCTTCGGACTTATAAGATCTCAAATATGAAACTTCACCCTTCTTCCCAATGCATTTTCTCCAAAGGCTATCATCCACTGACGTGTGTCCTCCTGATCTAACCATAGAGGATTACTTCGGGTCTTTACCTGGAGTGCATGGATCTATGCCACATCTCTCTTGGATCCTACAACAATAAATCACTTCAGGACTTTACTTGGAGTCCACGGATTCACACCATGTCCCCTCTAGATCTGGCGGTATAGATCTACTTTGGATCTTCTAGACTCGACAATCTCAAATATCAACTGAAATCCCACTACACTTTATCCGGAACTTGTGGTCTATTGACAAGTGTCCCATTAAAGATCGATGACTCTTAGCTCTTTGACTATTCGAGTTTCAGATGTTTCAACCTTTCACCTTTGTCTTCTTCTCGATCTCACGATCCATTGACATGTATCCTTTTGGATCTAACAGTCTAGATTTTCTTCGAATGATCGGACAATTGGGATTCATTTCGGATTTTTGGCTCTTCAGACGTCGCGAATCTCAAATATCAACTCAGAAAATATCGAATGGATTTCTTGAAGCCACTGATATAATGACTTAGATTCACTTTGGAAATCCAATGCTTGAGATTTACTTCAGGTTTTATGACGATTTAGATCTGCTTCGGCTAATTGAATGGTTGAGATTCTACTTCAGGTTTCCCACTCTTCGAGATTCAGAAATCTCAATTCTGAAACCTTGGTGAGTTCTCTCTCCTGAGTGTGCAAAGAGCCAAGGCTCGTGCACCTTAATCTAATCATGCGTCTGTTGATCCCTTGCACTATGATCCAACGACCACTGTCTCTCCTCCACATGAGCTTCTAATTTCTTCTGACTTAGAAGATTTATTAGTATTCAAAGGTTTCTAACCTTTTCTCCTCCTATGAGTCCAACTCTTGGATCTCGTTAACACTTATGAAAAGTGTTATCCCTTCTGATCTTGATCCTTAAAGGATTTCAACTTCCCACGCACTCCTTGCGTTCTCAGTATTTCGATAACTCAGATGAAAGGATTTCTTGAAAATAAATTCTTCTCGCCCACATGATGTTCCTCTGTTTTGTTTTTTTGACGCTTGGTATATTCTTGACGTTGTGCACTCCTTGCACCTGGTATGAGTTTCCTTTGTTCTCTCTAAACTCCTCTGAGTCAATCCAAGACTCAATCGATGCACTCCTTGTGTTCGATATGCACACCTTTCATACGAGTTTTAGAAGAGAAACAATTGAAACTTATATAGTTTCATCACAAAATCATATGATCAACTTCTCAAACAATAACACATGAAGGAAATGAAATAAACGACATACACAAAATATAACATTCATTCATTCACACATCAAATGAACACAGTCCAAGTATTTGGGACAATTCTGTATGTTATCTTCATTCATGAAACAAATTACATAATCTTGATGTTCTCCACTACATCTTTTCTTCTACTCTACTATACTCTACTGATCTTTGTCTCCGTCTCATAATCTCCTAATTCTTCTTTTACAATGCAACAACAAAACTATATAAGGACTAGATCCACGAGCTCCCTCATCCTATCTACAACCTATCCTATCAAACTCTTAGAGGTTACCTACTTTGTCCTATTATAATAACTAACAATTATTTCCAGATAAGAGTCAACACTCTATATTTGCAACCCCTTACAGTCCTTCACGACTTTACAAACACGACATATTTAAAAATGTTGCTTTCAAAAATATGTCAACAACTCGATTTTCTTCTGTGTTACTTGCTAATGTGAAACTCTGTCATGCTGAGATGTCGTTCCCTTGCCTCCATTTTTGCATCCTTGAATTTGAAGGTGATGCTCCTGCATCATATGACAATGACACCGTACCTGTTCACAAATGTCTTGGAGGAGAACAATATACCTATGGGATTAAGGTTCCTTTGTCATATTTAATTTTTAAAATCAAATCAACCTCTTTTTCTTAACTCATTTTTTTCTAATGTGTACTCATCTTATAAAATTTCACTTTGTGCGCTACTATATATATATATATATATATCCACTTTTTCTTTTTCACATCCATTGGTTGTTTGGGATTAGGATGTAAATCGATTGGCTATAAGATTCTTCTACTTCTGAGTTCATGTGATGTTGATTGATCTCATATTTTGATTATTTTGTGTCTCTTCCTCTTCTTTTTCTCGTTCTCTTTGACATTAAGTATTTATGCATGGAAATCAAATGTGAAATATACAAGTGTTATAGGTAGGAAAACTATAAAATTCAACTTACATTGAAGTAATTTAAAGAGGTATTCATCGTAAAGGGAAAAAAGGGGGGGATTTGTTTATTTTATGTCATTTTTTATATGTAAAACTTTTCATTGTATGTATTTTATTTTCATTTAAACTGAAGTGTCTTCACACAGTTTGTTCCTCTTCTAGTGCCCTTTGTGTCATGTGTTGCAATCCATTGTGCACACGAACCTCTTCTAGTTCCCTCTATGCCGAGCATTTCAATTCTTCACACATGCATGCCTCTTCGAGTGCCCTCTGTGTTGCGTGTTGTAATTATTTGCATGCATTGTCCTCATCAAGCACCTTTTGTGTGTCACGTAGGAACTGATTTTGCTAAGAGGTGTCAAACTTAATATGTTATTTCTCTACTTTTCTAATATTTCCTTAAACATTTTTACTTAAACTTTCTCCCTGTTGTAGGTTATCCCTTGTAGGAGTGCCTCCTCAGATTATACCGCCTACAAGTCTGCCTGTTTCGACTTCTGATCTTTGAATGGCTCAACAATCACCATGTTCTAGTGCCCCTTCTTTTCTTCCCATTTGGCCAATAATTTTGGGTAATTCTACATGACATGGTCTACACTGTGGAAATATCCACAAAGTGTGTGCAACTTGGTACATAATCGCCAGAAGTGGCATATCTCATGATAGTTAAAATAGGTAGGATGTCCTCATCTACCACCATCATATCCCATTACTCTTCACTATCCTCCTCAGTATCCTCCTCTAAAATCAATTCCATGGCCGAAGCCTCTTTAGTCTCCACCCTTAATCTCTTCCCAGACCTCGTAAGAATATGCATTATTCTCCTTCATTAGATGTAGCGATCGAAAAAATTTCACATCATGGCCCATGGATTTGCAAAGATTGCAAAACAAAGTGTTTGTGGTATTTTGATACTTTTCTAATGTGGGGAAATAGGGAGGTAAATGTCCCCATTGTGTATATATATCACACCAATCAGTCTATGGTCCTGTCCAAAATAGATTTGATGCACCTGTCACTGTATAACTTCCCAGTGTAAGGCACTCATCTCTATGGTGACCTTCTACACGGGACACTAGAAATTATTGCACACAGCTTTATCCTTGATAGTATATTATCATTTCTTTGGGAGGTTCATGAGTGATATTGTACCTACGCCAAACCTGCCAACGTCTTTCCACCTCCTGACATAGATTCTAAGTGCAAAGTTATTTCTACAACCTCCACCTGGGTCATTACCCTATGCTGGGTCCATTCCCTATACGAGTCTAGAAAAAACCATTCCCTTTGTTGAATGTATTGGATCTAAAATGTTATTCTATTCAACATAATATCGAACCGTTGGTCATAATCCCACATGATTTCTCAAGCTTTCTTCTTAATATCCCTGATCTCGATTATACATTGTGAGTCAGGATTTATCAAAGGGTAGAAATGACTACACGGTTTATAGTACATTCACAATCTTAATGTTCTTTGCTGATGATATTCTCGATGGAAGACAAAGCATGGATAAAATCAATAATAAAATGACTCATATGGACAGGACAATTCAGATGAGGGATCAAGGTGCAACAAAACAAATTAAGGGCATGGAAGTATATAGATATGGTAATGGTAAGTTGTGGTTGGAGTTTAGGATGAACATTGAAAAACCAGTTTTTATCCCTCTTGCTTTCCATTATATGTTTTCTTCAAGTATAGGGCCTGTCTGAAAAGAATAAAAGGTTATGTCTCATGTAAGTTCAGTAATAGGTCTATTGTATGTGTTGAAATGGTTAAGACCAGATGTTTCACATGCTAATGATGTTGTCAGAAATGTGATAGATTCAGGTGTTGCAGTGAAATGGGTGCTTCAATGTATGGGAAGCACAAATGTCACCTATAATGGTTACACTGAGATGGTCTATGATAGTTGTAATGTATATTTTACAGGTGTTTTGGACAGGAGGAGACCTACAACTAAATATGTCTCACAACACAGTTGTGGAAGACATGTTAAAGGTGGAGTTACCCCTCAGGAAATCCAAAGTCATGTAAGTCACACGGGCGAGATCATGAAACCAATTTTATTAGAAAAGATGCAGTCGTGCTTGGCTTCTCTTGGCTTGCGGAAAAGGTGATGAACAAAAGGAAGAAGCAATGTATCAGGTTAGTTGTTGTTAAGGTGGAGATTGTTGGGATTTTGTGACAACTAATTACCAAAAAGAGATTTGGATCTTATTATTCTGCATTGGTTCCAACCAAATAGACCAAGTTAGAATATGGATAGGGATTTCATTTCATATTCAGTTTCATGTGTGAATGTATAAATTCATGTAAGCCCGTAGAGGCAAAATGACTGTGAGAGACTGAGTGTGTGAGAGACTTGCAAATCTGATGTAATCTCCATAATCCGAATTATAAGACAATCGATGCCTATGTTTAGTGGACGTAGCACAACGTTTGGGTGAACCACGTGAAATCGTTGTGTCTATTTCTTATCTGTGTGATTGCTAATTGTCACTGTGTATTGTGTTTTTCGCAGTGACAATTCTAACAAGTTGTATAAGATCTGATTGGAGGAGAGCTTCAAATTCTCGGAGGAGTTGGAAGAAGTGAAATCTATGTGAGGGTGCATAAATTTATGCATCTCTATAGGTCCCCCCTCTCGTAGGGTGCGAAGAATTATTACCCACCCTTACGTTCGTGAAAAATTACTAGAATTTCCGTAGCTGAAGAAAAGGAACAGTGCGTACATATGATAATATTTCCACACCCCAAGTGTATCGAGAAGTGCGGACTCCCCGCAGTGGAAGCTTGAGGTGCATGCGACAGCTCCCTTAAGTCAAAAATCCATGATCTCCCAAGTAAAAATATTCGCATGCTTTATTTTTTTAAAAACTTAAGGTATGATATAGCATAAGAGTGGAGATGTGTATTCTTAAAAGGTAATTTTCATTAATTAAAAAGTGCCCAGCCATGTCACGTGGGTAAATTTAATGTTAATATGGTGGAGGAATTTAAATGTAAAAGTGAATGTTTTTAAAAGATCAATTTTTTTTGTTTTATAAAAGATTTTTTAAACCTTTTTATATATTATTAAAAAGTTTTTTAAATAAACTTTTCACCAATCAGTCCTCCACATATGTTTTCAAAGATCTTTGGGTTTTATAAGCAGTAGATATTGGGAGATTTTTTGTGCTAATGGCTAAGATGCAGAGTTCGAAGTTTGAAGCTAAAAAGTTCAGCGGTAAAAGCAACTTTGAGCTCTGGAAGCTCAAGATCCGGGATTTACTGGTGCAACAAGTGTTGCAAAAAGCATTGGCAGGAAAGTCAAAGAAACCAACAACCATGACAGAATGGCAATGGGAGAATGTGGATGTGAAAGCTCTTAGCACCATTCGTTTATGTCTGGTGGATGAGTTTTTGTTTAATATCGTAGTAGAGGATACAACATCAGGCTTACACAGGAGGTGGGAAAGTCTATATATGACAAATTCCTTGGCGAGCAGAATCTACTTGAAGAGACAGTCGTACAGTTTGCAGTTGAAAGAAGGTACAAAAGTCGTTGACCATTTAGATACCTTTAATACCCTTATAGTTTAATTGACTAGTATGGAAGTTAAATTCGAAGATGAGGATAAGGCTATTACACTGTTGTGTTTGTTTCCTGAGTCTTGGGATAAAATAGTCACCTCTATTAGCTTTGGCTAATCAGATGTTTTAGATTATGACTCTGTTGTGGAAGCTTTGTTGGCTGAGGAGATGAGGAGAAAATCTAGTAAAGAAACCTCAACTTCATAGGTGATGTTGATCAGAGGTCGAACCAAAGAGCAGAATGAGAGAAGTTCTTTCTGATCTAAGTCAAGACAAAGAAAGGATAAAGAAAAATGTTAGCACTATGGCAAAATAGGATATCTCAAGAAATATTGTTGGAAGAGAAAGGAACCTAAGCAAAACGCTATGAAAGAATCAAATTGGACTGCAACAAATTTAGCTATAATTGATCACATTTTATCCATTTCTACTAATTTACAATATCAAGAAGAATGACAGTTAGATTCAGGTGCCTCCCACCACATGTGCTCACATAGAAATTGGTTATTTTCTTACCAATCTATTGATGAGGGCATAGTGTTTATGGGAAATGAAATTCCATGTAAAACTGTTGGGGTTGGCAGTATTAGAATCAGGATGTTCAATGGTATTGTTAGGGAATTAATGGATGTTAGATTTGTATCTGACCTTAAATCAAAATTGATTTCAATATGAGTGTTGGATTCTTGTGGATATAAGTATACAGGTCAAGGTGGAGCTCTCAGAGTGTCGAAAGGGAATTTAGTAGTGTTGAAGTTAACAAAGGTTGATAATCTTTATAAGATTTAAGGAAGTACTGAAGTGGCATTTGAAGTGACATATGTATCTTCTTGTTTATGGAAAAACCATCAAGGTTATAAGAACAAGAAATAATTGCAGGTACTGGTAAGAGGTAAATCAGTTCCAGACTTAAAATCTTTGTTTCTGAATTCCTGGTTGTTTTATATCTCTGCAAGTTTTGATGATGGTATAAAGGGATTTTGTGTGTGGGATCCTACTTCTCACAAGGTCATGCTTGATAGATATATTGAATGTATGGAACAACCAAAAGGGTTGATTCAAGATCGCAATGGTAAATTTATTTGCATGTTAGGTAATTCATTGTATGGCCTATTGGTACCCGGGAAAATATACAAGAGGTTTGAATCCTTCATAGTGAGTCAAGATTTATCAAAGGGTAGGAATGACTATACGGTTTATAGTACATTCACAGTCTTGATGTTCTTTGTTGATCATATGCTCGATGCAAGCTAAAGGATGGATAAAATCAGTAAGAAAATGACTCAGATGGATAGGACAATTCAGATGAGGGATCAAGGAGCAGCAAAAAAAATCAAGGGAATGGAAGTATATAGAGATGGTAATGGTAAGTTGTGGTTGGAGTTCAGGATGAACATTGAAAAACCAGTTTTTATCCCTCTTTCTTTCCATTATTAGTTTTCTTCAAGTATAGGGCTTATCTATAAAGAAGAAAAGGTTATGTCTTTTGTAAGTTTAGTAGGAGGTCTATTCTATGTTTTGAAATGGTTAAGACCGGATGTTTCACCTGCTAATGATGTTGTGAGAAACATGACAGATTCAGGTGTTGTAGTGAGATGGGTGCTTCAGCGTATGGGAAGCACAAATGTCACCTATAATGGTTACATTGAGATTGTTCGTGATAGTTGTAATGTATATTTTACATGTGTTTTGGACAGGAGGAGACCTATCACTAAATATGTCTCACAACACAGTTGTGGAAGACATGTTGGAGGTGGAGTGACCCCTAAGGAAATCCAAAGTCGTGCAAGTCACATAGGCGAGATCATGAAATTGATTTTATTAGAGAAGCTGCAATGATGCTTGGCTTCTCTTGGCTTAAAGAAAAGGTGATGAACAAAAGACAGAAGAAAGGTATCAGGTTAATTGTTGTCAAGGTGGAGATTGTTGGGTTTTGGTGACAACCAAGTACCAAAAAAATATTTGGATCCTATTCTTCTGCGTTGGTTACAACCAAGTAGACCAATTTAGATTATGGATAGGGATTGCATTTCATATTCAGTTTCATGTGTGAATGTATAAATTCTTGTAAGCCCGTAGAGGCAAAATGATTGTGAGAGACCGAGTGGGTGAGAGACTTGCAAATATGATGTAATCTCCATAATCCAAATAATAAGACAACCGATGCCTATGCTTGGTGGATGCATCCCAATGTTTGGGTGAACCATGTGAAATCCATGTGTATATTTCTTATGTGTGTGATTCTTAATTGTCACTGTGAATTGTGTTTTCCGCATTGACAATTCTAACAAGTGGTATCAGTGCCGGTTGGAGGAGAGCTTCAAATTCTCGGAGTTTCTCGCAGAAGTGAAATCTGTGTGAGGGTGCATAAATTTATACATCTTCGTAGGTCCCTCCTCTCATAGGGTGCAGAGACTTATTACCCAGCCTTACGTTCGTGAAACATTACTAGAATTTCCGTACCTGAAGAAATGTAACAATGTGTACATTTGATAATATTTTTGCACCCCAAGAGTGTCGATAGGTGCGGGACCCCTGCAGTGGAATCTTAAGGTGCATGCGGTGGCTCCCTTAAGTCAAAAATCCGCGATCTCCCAAGTAAAAATATTTGCATGCTTTATTTTTTTGAAAACATAAGGTATGATATAACATAAGAGTGGAGACATGTATGCTTAAAAGGTAATTTTCATTAATTAAAAAGTGCCAAGCCAAGTCACGTGGGTGAAGTTAAAGTTAATATGGTGGAGGAATTTAAATGTAAAAGTTAATGTCTTTAAAAGGTGATTTTTTTTTTGTTTTATAAAAGATTTTTTAAACCTTTCTATATATTATTAAAAGGTTTTTTAAATAAAATTTTCACCAATCATTCTTCCACATATTTTTTCAAAGATATTTGGGTTTTATAAGAAGTAGATATTGGGAGATATTTTGTGCTAATGGATAAGATGCAGAGTTCCATGTTTGAAAATGAAAAGTTAAGTGGTAAAAACAACTTTGAGCTCTGGAAGCTCAAGAAGCGGGATTTACTGGTGCAACAAGGGTTGCAAGAAGCATTTCCAGGCAAGTCAAAGAATCCTACAACCATGATAGAATGGGAATGGGACGATGTGTATGTGAAAGCTCTTAGCACCATTCTTTTATGTCTGGAAGATAAGGTTTTGTTTAATATCATAGTAGAGGATACAACATCAAGCTTATGGAGCAGGCTGGAAAGTCTATATATGACGAATTCCTTGACAAGTAGAATCTACTTGAAGAGACAGTTGTACAGTTTGCGGATGAAAGAAGGTACAAAAGTCCTTGACCATTTAAATACCTTTAATACCCTTATAGTTCAATTGACTAGTATGGAAGTTAAATTCGAAGATGAGGATAAGCTTATTACACTGTTGTGTTTGTTCCCTAAGTCTTGGGATAATCAAGTCACCTCTATTAGATTTAGCTCATAAGATGTTTTAGATTATGACTCTATTGTGGGAGCTTTGTTGGCTGAGGAGATGAGGAGAAAATCTAGTAGAGAAACCTCAACTTGAGAGGCGATGCTGGTTAGAGGTCGAACCAAAGAGGAGAATGAGAGAAGTTATTTCCAATCTAAGTCAAGACAAAGAAAGGATAAAGAAAAATGACCGCACTATGGAAAAACAAGACATCTCACGAAAGATTGTTGGAAGAGAAAGGAAATTCAGGAAAATGCTATGAAAGAAGAAAATTTGGCTGTAACAAATTCAGGTATAATTGATCATGTTTTATCCATTTCTAGTAATTTACAATATCAAGAAGAATGGCAGTTAGATTCAGGTGCCTCCCACCACATGTGCTCACATAGAAATTATTTCTTTTCTTACCAATCTGTTGATGAGGGTATAGTGTTTATGGGAAATGGTATTCCATGTAAAACTGTTGGGGTTGGCAGTATTAGAATTAGGATGTTCAATGGTATTGTTAGAGAATAAACAGATGTTAGATATGTAATTGAGCTTACATCAAATTTGATTTCATTAGGAGTGTTGGATTATTGTGGATATAAGTATACAGGTCAAGGTGGAGCTCTCATAGTGTCGAAAGGGAATTTAGTAGTGATGAAGGCAACAAAGGTTGATAACCTTTATAAGCTGGAAAACGGTACTGAAGTGGCATCTGAAGTGACAGATGTATCTTCTTGTTTATGGAATAAGCATCAAGGTCATAAGAACAAGAAAGAATTGTAGGTACTGGTAAGAGGTAAATCAGTTCCAAACTTAAAATCTTTGTTTCTAAATTCCTGCTTTTTTATATCTCTGGAAGTTGTGATGATGGTATAAAGGGATGTTGTGTGTGGTATCCTACTTCTCACAAGGTCATCCTTGACAGAGATATTGAATGTATGGAACAACCAAAAGGGTTCATTCAAGATCACAACGGTAAATTTGTTTGAATGTTAGGTAATTCATGGTATGGCCTATTGGTACACAGGCAACTATACAAGATGTTTGTATCCTTCATAGTGAGTCAGGATTTATCAAAGGGTAGGAATGACTATACGGTTTATAGTACATTCACAATCTTGATGTTCTTTCTGATGATATGCTTGATGCAAGCCGAAGCATGGATAAAATCAGTAAGAAAATGACTCAGATGGACAAGACAATTAAGATGAGGGATCAAGGAGCAACAAAACAAATAAAGGGCACGGAAGTATACATAGATGTTAATGGTAAGTTGTGGTTGGAGTTCAGGATGAACATTGAAAAACCATTTTTTATCCCTCTTGCTTTCCATTATAAGTTTTCTTCAAGTATAGGGCATGTCTATAAAGAAGAAAAGGTTATGTATCATGTAAGTTTAGTAGGAGGTCTATTGTATGTGTTGAAATGGTTAAGACAAAACATTTCACATGCTAATGATGTTGTCAGAAACGTGACAGATTCAGGTGTTGCAGTGAAATGGGTGCTTCAGCGTATAGGAAGCACAAATGTCACCTATAATGGTTACACTGATATGGTCTGTGATTGTTGTAATGTATATTTTACAGTTGTTTTGGACAAGAGGAGACCTATCACTAAATATGTCTCACAACACAGTTGTGGAAGACATGTTGGAGGTGGAGTGACCCCTTAGGAAATCCAAAGTCGTCCAAGTCACACAGGAGAGATCATGAAACCAATTTTATTAGAGAAGCTGTAGCGATGCTTGGCTTCTCTTGGCTTGCAGAAAAGGTGATGAACAAAAGGAAGAAGCAAGGTATCAGTTTAATTGTTGTCAATGTGGAGATTGTTGGGATTTGGTGACAACCAATTACCAAAAATAGATTTGGATCCTATTATTTTGCATTTGTTACAACCAAATAGACCAAGTTAGAATATGGATAGGGATTTTATTTGATATTCAGTTTCATGTGTGAATGTATAAATTCATGTAAGCTTGTAGAGGCAAAATCACTCTGAGACACTGAGTGTGTCAGAGACTTGCAAATATGATGTAATCTCCATAATCCGATTAATAAGACAACCGATGTCTATGCTTGGTGGAAATATCACAACCTTTGGGTGAACCACGTGAAATCCCTATGTCTATTTATTATGTGTGTTATTATTAACTGTCACTATGAATTATGTTTTCCACATTAAGAATTCTAACAAGTGGTATCAGAGCTAGTTGGAGGAGAGCTTCAAATTCTTGGAGGAGCTGGTGTTATCACTCTGTAAATTCCCAGAGATTATTATGAGACAGGAAGAAACTTATCAGAGGTAACCTTAACCACCCACTTCAAAACTGGAAGCTAGCCCCACCAGTTTCAGAGAGGGATCTCTTTGTGATTTCTAGGTTTGTTTGAGTGTTCAAATATTTTAGGCTAGTTAGAAAGAATATAACCATGTTGTTCGTATTGTTTTTGAATGAAGTGGTTGAATATCAATTATGCTTCCATTGGGATATGAGGTCTGTTTCTAAAAGATAGAAGTTAAAGGCAACATTAAAAGATTCATTTCACAGGGCGAGATGGTGCTAATGTTGGATTCCTTAGAAATAAAAATGGTGTATGGCTGAAAAGATGAGATGTCAGTTAAAAAAAAAGAAGCATTTAATAATTTATTTGTTATAACATGAGAGGAAAAACATTTAAATCTGTAAAATATTAAGAATCGAGTACACAATGGTAAACTATGCAACTTTAACTTCTTTTAAAGATTAGATTTTAGAAAGACAATATGATAACCGAGAAAGAAAAAACTTGTACGCAGACAGAGGGAACTTCACCAGCAGTCGACACGCAGGGATCCTGTGAAACTTCTCTTTGTATTACTGGAATAACTTCTTCATAAAAATTATAGAAACTAGAGCTTGCTCGGGCGTAAAGATCAACAACCCCTCCTACTTCTAAGTGAGAAATATTTATAATAAAAGTTACAACGACCCTGTCATTAATGATTAGGACGTGAAAGAGTCTGAGTCTAACTAACTAATCTAACAAGATGCAGAAATGTAGTAATTGATGATGATGTGCTGAATCTCTCATGCTGATTTCGGGGAAGACCGTTGTTGAGTCATTCAGATGACCTCAACTGTGTTGGACACTAAGATGGAAACTGAGATGGATGCTGAGATGTATGATGAGATGAATGAGGTGTTGCCTTTACTTAATCAAATCGCACATCTCATCCCATCTCTGTGTGCTTGGGATGGTAATTTTCAATAACCGGTAGTAAACTTCGTCTATCTCGGTGGTAAGACATACTAGATCTCATGTTGAATGCTGAGGTCATGCTACAGAGTCTCCAAGAATGATTTTCCCATGATGCTACCCTGTATCCTTGAAAAATTGGAATTGTCTTTGGCCATGGTGGCAATCCTTTGCTTGTAATTAGAGAAGTCATTAGTTTATCATTTAGGACATGTAGATCAGGAAGACCCTTTTTTTCTAAGGATTCAATCTTTCTAAAAAATCTTTGAACTCGAATGTCCATGTTCTAATCCTTTTCCTCCAACTGTAACATTAATCCCCTTTTAGTCAATACTTTTTTTACCTTGAGGATAGTCTTTGTTCTGTCTTTGACTTTCAATTCTTCCAGCTCTTCTTTGGTTTTGCAGTTCTGAAACTTGATGATCTCGTTGGCCGCTAAGGGAATCTCACCCAACTCTGTGTTTATTCTGTCAATGGATTTCCTACTCTTTAACACCAGATCATGTTGCTCGAACATGATTTGCACCATGCGCCAAATTTTATTTATGGATTTTTCAATATCTATCCATATGTTTTCCTTAGCCTCTGCTAATGTCTTGCTTTCCACTGTTTGTTTCTGGAGCTGTTGTATTTCCTTCTTAAGCTTCTTTGTTTCCTGTCTCTTAACATTATATTTTGTTTGGAAAGAAGATTTGAGTTCTTGGAGATTTTCAACCTCCCTTTTCAACCTATTAATCTTTGTCTCTTGCAAATTCATTTCCTCCATGGACTTTGCTAGCTCCATAGTTTTTTCCATTGTTGTTAATGGGGCTGCTGATATAATTTCTACTGTAGTGGTTGTTGGAACTGCTATTGTACTTACTTTTGCAATGGAAACTACACTCAATGGAATGACTTCCATCGGTTTCATTTGTTCTTTTTCTTTCAATAATTTTTCCAACTCTATCTCCATTTCTCTGAGTTGTGCGTTTTGCTGCATGATAAGCTTTAACAATTCTTCTTTCTCGTTTTTGGCTTCAACTACCTCTTTAGCTTGTGAATCCTTTGTTGGTGGAAATTTCAATTTTTTTCTCAAAGATGCAATGTCAGCATTCTTTTTATTCAACATTTCCTCTACTGCTTTAACATTCGAGGGATCAAAACCAATCTTGACCACGAACTCCTCTAAGGATTTTATTCTATTATCCTTTACAAAAGAGGATATCTTTTCCAACATCAATTGGGTCTGGACATTACTTATAGATACCTATAACTTAGCTGCGGTATAGGAAGCATGTGCTAATGTGGAAAAGACCATTTCTCTAGTCTATCTATGCAAATCCATCTGGTTAGTTGGATGGCCCTGTTTAGTATCAAAAACAATAGTTGACCTCTTGTAGTCAGTGATCTCTTTGGGGTGAGACACCTGTTCTTGCAGGAATGCTAGATGCATTCTTCCTTTCTCTGTATCAAAGGCTGAAAATAGTTTGTGTTGTGCCATGGAGGTTTGCTTCCAGAACTAGGAGTAGGTGCTATTAGTCAGCATCTGGTTCTTCTTTTTAATCATATCATATTTCTCAAAGATGCTTACAAGTGCAGATCCTTGTGGAGTTTGGGTGGTCACAACTATTCCTGTCTTCTTCTTCTTCGAAGAATTTGACACCACATGTTGTCTTCTCTCAATCACCGTGGCAGAGTAGGGCTCTTCCTCACCAGACATGTGAGTAGCATGACTGGTTTTGGGTTTCTTGTTATATACCCAAAATTCTTCTACTGATACCTCGTGATTGAAGGTGAATCATCCTTTATTGGCCTTTTTTCCTTGGGTATCTGAGGAGTAGCATTTGATGAGATAGATACTGAACGATATTCCTGTAGCTTTGTATCTACCAAAGTATTTACTTCCCATTCTATCTGGTTCACATATTTTTTTATTTCTGGCTTGAGGGTGTGGGAATAGGGTGAACTTTTGTTCTTGGATGTCATCTATTCAATGATCCCACTGGGGTCATATCTCCAAATAAAAATAGTGATGAATTTCATCTCCTTCAATAATTTGTCTTCCTCTTCCCCAACAGCTTGATTGTTGCAGATAAATGGGCCTATTTGTCCTTTGATCCTCATCTAATGTTTTTTCTTTAGAGACACAAAATGGATGTCATCTGAGTTTATCATCTGACGAATATATTCTAGTGTGAATATTTGAACAGGAACATACTTAGGAAACTTGTATGGAGCTAGTTTGCACCCATGCACCCTGATTTCTGTGTGATTCTGGTATAGAAACCAATCTCCAGTATTTGCCAGATATGAAAGGTGCAAAAATATTTGAATTTCTTCATTTATTCTCGACTCAAGTCTTCCACTAAGCATGCCCACAACTAGATGATAAAACAATTCAATGAATTGTTTAAAATTGAACTCAATGGAGTTTCCCCTAAGTAGCGACGTCCATAATGTGACTGCTTTAAGTTTTCCTTCCTTGTCCATCTTCTACATTGAGAAAGAGAACCTATTCGCCTGAAAAAAGATGAACATGTAGGCCAAGATGGATGAGTATCAGAACATGCCCTATGTGATGAATTGTGAAAACTACTTGAGAATGTTCTCTGTGAGGAAAGTGTTGTAGTTGAACTGAGTGGTGGATTTTTCCTTGGTAGAGAAAATGGACAAAAAACCCAATATAGGCTCATCCACCCATGCGTCTGAAAAATAACGAAGAAGACAAGAGAGTGATGAAATAACTTGGTTGCCCTTTTCTGAGAATAGGGAGGAAGGATAGGGGGGATTGGATATAGGGAACTGAGCATCCTGTAGGAAGAAAAATTCAAATATCTGGGCTCTTTGAGGTAAAAATACTTTTTGTTATAAATCTGTTATGATTTCAAGATTGAAAGGGGAGGCAGATTCATTTCTGGGTATCTACATCATCTGATTAATGGCCTCTGGAGTGATGAAAAAAAAAAATTCTCCTGATGATGAGACTATGGCTCTCTAGTCGGGAAGGTAATGAGCCTGGAATTTGAGGGAAAATTCAGAGAAATGATGGACCTAGGGGAAAACATATAATGGAAGATTGGATTCCCAGAGATCGATTTCATCACTCTGATCCAAGAAAGTGTCTTTGAGCCACAAATACAACTTGGCGAAGTCAACTTCACACCTAGTGTCTGATATCAGATGATATTTGTCGGCCAATGGGATCTTGTCAAGGTCGACAAGAGGTGGGAGGAAAGGATTTCCCCTGGCTTCTACTTTCTTGGATTTTGGCACCATTGTTGTGAAGATTACGTGCAACTTCAAACAAAATGTTAGTGGTGATGGTTGTGGCTGGATGAGGCGTTGCAGAGGCGGAGGAAAATGAATCTCTTGATACACAGGGAATGTGAATGGAATGGGAGATGACCGAAATGGGGTTGAATTTGAGTGGACAGGTATCTGTTTGGGTGAACAAGTAAAGTCAGATGGACAATGGGTGTGTGGCCAGTCATAAATGCCCAACGAATCGTTTAGAGTATGAGAGTGCAGGATGAAGGACATTTGAAGTGTACCTCTGGTCAATGTGTGTACTGGTGATTGGAAGGCGAATGGAACATATATGACCTGTAACGGTTATATGGATGGGACAAGTTGACGGGGTCGTGATGTGGAACTTGCAGAGGGTGGTGGTGAATTGTAACACTGATAGGCAGTAAATGTTTGGAGAGGGCGAGTTTGGACGCAATGAGATGATGTCACGTTGTGATGGGGCCCACCTAGATTTGTTTCATTCTGGATCCCCCCCACCCTTCAGTTAAAGGTAGAACAATCGGGGGGGGGGTCCAGGATTCCTTATTGACTGCTGATATAGGCATAGCCGGATCAACCATTGATTTGGGCACATCATTTAACATCATGTCAGACCGCCCCTTCATTAAAAGAAGAATGGTCAGGGGGGTCCAGAATCTTTTGTTGACCATCTGATTACGCACTGGTGGGATGGTTGTAGATCTGAGCGCACATCTTAAACATATTTTCAGACACCCCCCCCCGGACCGTTAAAAGTGAATGATCGGGGGGGGGTCCGAAATCTTTTCAGAGCTGTAGATTTGGGTGCTCACTGCTCAGTCGTAGATCTAGGCCCGATCTTTAATTTTCTAGGGCATGATTCAACATATAGCGCGAGACTTATGTTTAATGACTTTTTATGGGTTCTGCGCACTGCTTCTTCTGGTCTTAATCACCATGGGGTTAGAAAAACACTTCATCATCCAAAGTCTTTCATTTTTCATCAATCATCATACATATTTATTGAAAAGAAGTTGTTTAACCTATGTCCTAACCTACATCATTTTCACCTTTCGCCCAGCTTAGATAGTTGGACTAAGAAAATACTTCTACCTAGGGGCTATTTGACCAAGATTAAGATGTCTGGTCAAGTTTATTCACTAACAAAACTATCATCTTGACTAAGATTAAACAGTTTAGTCAAGCTTATTCACTAAGCCTATCAACATCAATTTAAAAAGACTTGGCCATGCTTAGACTGTATGGATCAAGCCATTATTATTGCATGGGGATTTATTTAATTTCTTTTATGCCCTCTTTTATTTTTTCTCACTTTCTTTCTTTTTCTTTCTTTTCCATTTTTTTTTCTTTCTTTTTCAGGATGTAGTAATCTCTGCAAATAAAAGACACTAAAGGGAACAAAAATACAATCAAAAGTTGATCCTATAAATTATAGGGTTATAAAAACGGCTCCACCTAGGGATGGTATCCTCCTTGCAAGATGCCAAGAATCCTGTTTCTTTTTGTCTTGAAAAATTCCTCTAGATTTTTTGTTACTATCTTACTTGCTTTATTCCAGAAAAGTTGATGACATATTCAATGTCTTAGGGCCTTCTCTGCGGGCTTCAAACATATGAAAAAAAACACCTACACCTAAAATACTTATAAAATAAATGATATATACAATGGAATGGAATGGTGATCTCTCTGTTGAGGTGGCAAGTAATACTTCATCATCCTACCATTTATGGATCCCCCTGGCAGATTTGATTCGTCACGATTAGCAAGTAGAAAAGAGTTGTTTCCTATGAAGGCCTAAATGGTGTAAAGGCCCTTCCACAAGCTATCAAACTTTCCATGTTTGCCTTTATATTCATTTCTGGAGTCCCACCTCAAAACTAGATTACCCAATTCAAAGTTATCGTCTTTGGTTCTCTTGTCATAAATATTTTTAATATGTCCCTCGATCACTTGATTTTTGTTGTAAAATGCTTCTCTGGATTGCATTAGGTGGATCATTTGATTTATTCTTCGCTGGACCTCATTTGGTTCTTCTTATGTTTCCTGCAATAGTTAATGACCAGAACTCCTAATGAAAGGGGAGAAATTGCCTCAATGTTATACACCAATTGGTATGGAGACATACCAATCGATCTTTTAGTGCTAATCCTGTCAGCCCAGAGAACGAAAAACAACTTATTATGCCACGATTTCTTGTTTTCCTGCTGTGTCTTTCTGAGGATGTTCACTAGACTTTTGTTAGAAGACTCAACTAGACCATTTCCCTGTGGATAATAATCCGTCGAGTGTCCCAAAGTAATATGATATTGATTACAAAAATCTATGAGCCTTTTGGATCTGAAAGCCACTGCATTATCAGTTATAATTTTTCTGGGCATCCAAAACGAGACAAAATGTTAGTTTCTAAAAACTTGATGATGACAGAGTCAGTAGCTTGTCTGCATGGTACAGCCTCGATCCACTTGGTGAAGTAGTCTGTGGCCATGAGGATCCATTTATGTTGGCCCAAAGAGAGAGGATGTATTTCACCAATGAATTCTAGCCCCCACTGTTGGAAAGGAGATTCAACAGAGATGGGTTTCATTGGGAGTGGTAGAAGCTTCCTTTTCCCTTCAAAAATCTGACACTGGTGGCAAGAAGTAACCTTCTAGTGAATGTCAGCAAACAAAGCAGGCTAGTAAAATCCAGCTCTCAGAATCTTGTTAGTTGTGGTCTTCCAGCTCAGGTTCCCACCACAGTCTCCTGCATGGAAATCTTGAAGAACTTTGTCCACTTCATATTTTAACAAGCAATTAAGGAAGATACCACCAGGATCTTTCTAATAGAGATTGTCTTCCAGAATACAAAATTTCAACGCTTTCAATTTAATAAATCTAGCTTTGGTCTTAGTCAAACCTGGCGGAGCCTGTAAATTATGGAGTATGAAAATGAGGTCTGCATACCAAGGGGAATTTAAGAATGCCTCTTTTATGTTTGGAGTCGCCTGCTCTTTCGATTCGTCTACTGCAGCCAAAAAGTTAATAATTAAAGTATGGAAATTAGACTCGGCCATCAGTTTGGCCAAACCCTATCCTTTGATTAGTTTAGTAGGTTTTATCTCAATGTCATATTCCAGAATGACTGCAATCCATTTTCCTCTTCTTCCATTCGGATTATCATGGGTTAGAATATCTTCAAACACTGTGTTTCAGGAGTATGCAGTTGTGTGAGAATGGAGAATATAGACCCTAAAATCTTTTGTGGCCTTTACCAGGGTGAACGCTTGTTTACCCATAATATTATAATTCAATGTTGCATCTCTTAAAGCTTTGTTGAAAAAGGCTATGGGTTGCTCGTACCCTTCACTATTTTTCTACAACAATATTGCTGGTATAGTGTGCTCAGATGCAAAAGAGAAAAGGAAAAATTCTTTGGTATAGTCTGGGCTAGTAATAACCTGAGCTTGGGTGAGAGCATGTTTCACTTTATCAAATGATTTTTTGGACTCGACGTTCCATTTGATTTTTGTGTCCTTTTTCAACATATTGGTAATATTCCTGAGAAGCTCAGCCAAGTTTGGTATGAATCTTCTAAGGAAATTTATTTTGCCAATGAAATATTGCAGTTCTTTGATGTTCCTAGGGTGTTCCACCTTTCAGATAGCTTCTATCCTCCTGGGATCTATTTTAATTCCATATTTTGAGATTATGTGTCCCAACAATTTATCTTCCTCTAACTCGAAAAGGCTTTTCATAGGATTTAACGAAATCCCAAATTTCCTGCACTTCTCAAACACACGTCTGAGGTGGAGCAAATGTTCTTCGTTGGATTTGGAGTAAATAGTTACATCATCTAGATAAATGACTATAAATTTGTTAAGGTCCTAACCCGCACATAGGTAGATCAATGTATTCGGATGTAATAAAGGTCAATATTAATAAGGCCTTTCAATAAAATAGAAGAAGGCAGATGTAAGAAGACCTAATATAAGCTTCTGCTTCTAGAAGGATCTTCCTCTAGATGCTTCTCTTAATAGACATATTTAGTATAAATAAGGGTCAAGGGTATGAACACCCTAGCTTGGAGATTATTGTAATAGAGCGCTGCTCGACTGGAGGTTTCCCCCTCGAAGAGGCCTGTGAACATTGCTTTCTGAATCAAAGTTCTATTTCAGTTGTTGTTCTTATATTATTTTTGTGTTATTGTGGAGATTATGTTGGTTATATTACTGTTATTCTACCAATTCTATCATTTTATTTATGTTCTGCGTATTTATTATATCTGGTATCTTGCAAGTGGTATCAGAGCACTTTCCTTGGCAGAAATTGTGGGAATTTTTTTCCAGGGTAGAGACATATTCCGACGTCTTTAAGCCATAGAGATCTTTCGTTACATGCATAAACCTGCAGTTGAGGGATTCATACACGCAGGAAATACAGGTGTTTCTTAAGCGCACATTTTGTGGCCACCCTTGTAACCCCTGTTGGTACCCCTTTGAGTGGTAGCTCAGCAGATAACACCTATGTACGGATCAACCTATATTTCATAAATCCCGCTTTAGATAAACCTATCGGCCGCTAGAATTCTATTGTGTCACCGAGAACAACACCCGGGAAGATACTCTCTAGTACCTGGGTAGTCGGGTAGTATGGCTAAGGGTACGGTCTATCCTCCTTAGTTAGTGCCCTGAGATATTGGGCCGAGTACTATTGTTGGACCCCGCATGTATATCAGAAAGCTATAGCACAGGGAAAACCTTTGTCTATAGAACCCTTGAATACCTAACCCTTGGGGGATAGAAACATAAATAAATTAAAACCGACTAGATCTATTTCCATGCAACTGTGTTCGGGTTGCCAAGTAAATACACATTTCTTTCTGGTTAAGAATTTGGGGATTTCATCATTGTAGTATTCTTCATACCGGAGTATAACTCCGCAGGTTATTTGAGACCTATTCCATTGGATTCATCTCTTCACCCTTATCACAATCATCCATATCATTTTTCGGCAAAAATTTTTGACCCCGCCCGCCCCTTTTCAGTTCACCCATCCTCATGGCCCATACCCGTAGCCAAGAACTAGAGTCTCTCTTCGACACCTTGCAATCTAGTTTCCTCGAGACCCAAAAAGAAGTGAGACAACTCAATGCTACTATTGCCTCCTGAGATACATCCATCAATACAACAATAAATGCATCTGTGCAGTCCTTAATGGAGGTAGTCAAACGAGAACTGACCACCCAGCTTGAATCTGTCTTTGCATCACTCTGCACCAAACTAAAGATCCCTATCGATGACCCTTTTCCTGATGCACATCCAAAGATTGAAGGTGAAAGTTCCTCCCATTCCCATACCTTTAGGCCCCATCACTTTCAACGTGACATACGCCTTCCATGGGTGGATGTAACCAAATTTGATGGCTCAAACCCCACTGGTTGGGTCACCCAAATGGAACATTATTTCTCTTTATACAAAATTACAGATGACTTGGCCAAACTCTGTTATGGTGTTCTCCATCTAGATCAAGAATGTTGTCGATGGTGGCAATGGAGAAAAACCTCCCATCAAGGGTATATTGCTTGTACCCAATTTGTGACTGAGATTTATGAACGCTTCGACACTGACACCAACCATTTGGATCGTTTGAAAAAATTGAAACAATTAGGAATAGTAGAAGACTTCATAGCTGCAATTGAGCCCCTGGATTTTCGAATAGAAGGCATGACTGATGCTTTCTTTCAAGAGTGTTTTAACAGTGGCCTCAAGGAGGAGATTTGGGCCCATGTCCTCATGGCTCGACCTTCGAGTTGGGTGGAGGCTGCTAAAAACTCTAAAGAAGCACAACAAGTTGTATCCTCTCAAACCTATAAACCTTCCTTTATCCCTCTCCCTAAACCCATAAATCCCACTACTCCCTCCACCCCATTAAAGATCCAAAAATTGACCAGGGCTGAAATGGTTGAATGCTAACTCAAAGTCCTTTTTTATAATTGTGATGACAAATATTTCCTGGGCCACAAATGTAAGGAAAAAAAGATTTTTATGGCCATCTCTGAGGATATTTTGGAAGAGGATGTTGAAACTCCCATTGTGCCTAAGTCACCTGAAATCACTGACACAACCCCTCCCTCTGACCCTCCCGAAGTAGAACCGATCATTTCCCTCAATGCTCTCACTGGCTTCTCCGCCCCCCAAACCCTCAAGTTAATTGGTTACATCAAGCATCGAAAGGTCATCATTCTGGTTGATAGTGGAAGTACCCATAATTTTATTCATCGCCACATTGCCCAAGAAACCCATTGCTACATCCATGTCGTCAACAATTTCCAAATTATGATTACCAATGGTGGTTCCATGAAATGTGGAGGGTGCTATGAAAATGTGTGTCTCCAAATCGGTGACTACCACCTCAAATCCCATATGTTTTCTATCGACATGGGCGGTTGTGACATTGTGTTGAGTGCAGACGAGCTAAGGACCTTGGGTCCCATTCTCATGGATTTTAAGGACATAACCATGCAATTCGACCAGGAAGGCCACCAATATAAATTCCAAGGCATCATTGTTGGTTCACCTGAGGTCATTAGTTCCCATTGCATGGAAAATCTACTCAAAAAAGGTCATTCTGGTGTCATTGCCCAACTCCATGCCATACAATCAACAAAGACACCCTCAGTGGTGCAAGACCTCCAAGCCCTCCTTTCTAAACATAAAATGGTATTTTCCACTCCCTAAGGACTCCCTCCTTCCCATGGTGTTCATGATCATTCTATTCCCCTTGTACCAGGAAGCCTTCCTCCCAATATTCGTCTGTATTGCCACCCCTTTTCACAAAAAAATGAAATTGAGAAAATGGTCCAGGAACTCCTTACTGTAGGCATTATCTGTCCTAGTACGAGCCCTTACTCTTCTTCGGTAGTCATGGTCCTGAAGAAAGAAGGTTCTTGGAGAATGTGTCCTAACTTTCGGGCCCTCAACAAACTAACCATTAAAGATAAATTTCCCATTCCTTTCATTGATGACCTCCTAGATTAATTGAGTGGAGCCCAATTCTTTACTAAACTTGATCTTCGCTCGGGCTATCACTAGATACATATGAAAGAGGTATACATCCCCAAGATGGCCTTTGAACTCATGAGGGCCACTATGAGTTTTTGGTCATGCCCTTTGGTCTGTTTAACACCCTCTCCACCTTCCAAAGCCTCATGAATCATGTCTTTTGTCCCGTTCTCCATCATTTTGTCTTAGTTTTCTTTGATGATATCCTCATCTATAGAAAAACCTGGACATACCATCTTACTCATGTGGATCAAGTTCTCCATCTACTCTCTCAACATCATCTTTTCCTGAAACATTCTAAATGTGCTTTTGGTGCCTCAGAAGTAGAATACTTGGGTCATCTGGTGGGAAAGGATGGTGTCAAGGTGGACCTGAAAAAGATTGAAGCTATGAAAGACTGGCCGCACCCAAAGACCTTCAAAAGCTTGCATGGATTTTTGGGCCTAACAGGGTATTATCGCAAGTTTGTTAAGAACTACGGAAATATTGCAACACCTCTCACTCCTCTCCTCAAAAAGAACTCTTTCACTTGGACTCCAGCTGCTGCTCAAGCTTTTCAAACCTTGAAGACGGCCATGTGCACCACTCTGGTTCTGGCCCTTCATGATTTCACAAAGACCTTTGTGTTGGAATGCGATGCCTTAGGGAAAGGAATCGGCGTTGTCCTTATGCAAGAGGGTCGACCTTTGGCCTTCACCAGCAAGCTACTGTTTGAAAGGAATATGGGAAAACCCATTTATGAAAAGGAAATGTTGGCTATTTTGCATGTCCTTGATCTGTGGCACCCTTATCTGTTGGGGCAACGCTTCCAAATTAAGACCAACCATCAAAGCCTCAAGTACTTTTTGGAACAATGCATTTCTTCTCAGGAGCAACAAAAATGGGTGACTAAGATCTTTGGATATGATTATGAGATCATTTACAAGAAGGGCATAGACAATGTTGTGGCAGATGCACTATCCCAAAAATATGAAGAAGAAGGCTTTGCTTTTTCTCTTTCCTTCATTTTACCTGATTATCTCCAAGCTGTGCACCAGTAATGGCTTCAAGATCCCAAAAGTTTGAATTTGATCCAACAATTGCAAACCAAGGCTCTGGCTCCCCCAGGGTACTCCTGGATCCAGGATGAGCTTCGATACAAAGGCCATTTGTATTTATGTAAACAATCCAAGATTAAATCCATGGTACTTTTTGAGCTTCATGCTACACCCACATCGAGGCACTCAGGGTTCACCAAAAGATATAACAGGGTCAAACGTTCTTTTTTCTGGGATGGCATGAAACGAGACATTCGTAATTTTGTCACTGAATGTGAGGTGTGTCAATGCAACAAGAGAGAAATAGTCAAATCTTCGGTCACACTACAACCACTTCTGATTCCCCCTGCTATTTGGAAGGATATCTCTATGGACTTTATTACCGTCTTACCCAAATCAGGAAATAAATTAGTCATAATGGTGGTTGTGGATCACGTTTCCAAGTATGCTCATTTATGCGCTCTTCACCACCCATTTACTGCATCCACAGTGGCTCAAATTTTCATGGACTAGGTCTTCAAGCTTCATGACATGCCGCACTCTATTGTTTCTGATCGTGACTCCACTTTCACAAGAAATTTTTGGCAAGAACTGTTTAAGCTACAAGGAATCCAATTGCATCTCATCTCAGTTTATGATCCCCAGACGGATGGTCAAACGGAAGTTGTCAACAAGTTTTTGGAAACATATCTAAGGTGATTTGCCTCTGAAAAACAACACCAATGGGCTCAATGGTTACCCCTAGCTGAATGGTGGTACAACACTTCATACCATACAACCACTTGCATGACTCCTTTTGAAGCAGTATATGGACAGAAGCCACCTTCAGTTCTCTCATACTTACCAGGTACCTCGAAGGTCCAGGTGGTTGACCAAACACTTACAGTCTGAGAGGATATTCTTTGTACCCTTAAAGAGAACTTGCTCATGGCACAAAATCGCATGAAGCAACAAGCATATCAAGGTCGCTCTGAACGTCAATTTGCAGAAGGGGATAAGGTGTTTCTGTGACTACAACCATATAAGAAAACTTGCCTCAAGGCTGAGCATTGTCGAAAGCTAGTGCCCAAATTTTATGGTCCGTATACAGTTCTCAAGCATGTGGGACAAGTCACATATCAGTTAGCTCTACCCAGTCAGTCGAAGCTACATCCTGTTTTTCATGTTTTGATGTTTAAAGAAGGTGATTGGAACAAGGTGCCAAATTCAAACCAACCTTCCAGAGTTAGCTGAAGAAGGATCCATTTGGCTACATCCAGAAGAATTTTTGGACCAGTGTGAGCACCGCTTGCATCAGAGAACCATCAAGGAAGTGCTATTCCAGTGGAAAGATACGACTCCAATAGATGCCACTTGGGAACCAACTACCATTCTGCAACAGTTTCCACATCTCAGGCCTTGAAAACAAGGTTTTTTTTAAGGGGGTGGACATGTTAAGGTCCTAACCTTCACATAGGTGGATCAATGTATTTAGATGTAATAAAGGTCAATATTAATAAGTCCTTTCAATAAAATAGAATAAGGCGGATGTAAGAAGACCTAATAGAAGCTTCTTCTTCTAGAAAGATCTTCCTCTCAATGATTCTCTTAATAGACATATTTAGTATAAATAAGGGTCGAGGGAATGAAAACCCTAGCTTGGAGATTATTGTAACATAGTAGTACTTGACTGGAGGTTGCTCACTCGAAGAGGCCTGTGAACATTGCTTTCGGAATCAAAGTGTTATTTCAGTTGTTGTTCTTATATTATTTATGTGTTATTGTGAAGATTATGCTGGTTATATTACTGTTATTCTTCCATTTCTAGCATTTTATTTCTGTTCTGCATATTTATTATATCTGGTATCTTGCAAAATTTCCTAGTTTCATCTACAAAGGAAATATCCATTTCTCTTTGGAAAGTAGCTCCAGCGTTCATCAGACTGAATGGCATCTTGACATACATGAAGGTACCCTAGGGTGTGGTAAATGTTGTCTTCTCTTGATCTTTCGGGTGGACCAGGACTTGGTTGTAACCAGAGAAATCATCTAGTAAGGAGATCCTACTAGATCCAACCACCCTTTGTAAAATCTGGTCCACTTTGGGTAAAGGGTAATTATCTTTAAGGGAAACTTTGTTTAGATTTCTGAAATCTATACAGAGCCTAATCTCACCAATTTTCTTCCTAGTTGGAAATAGATTAGAAACCCATTTGGAAAACCTCAAGAGAACTATAATCTTGGCATCATACATCTTGATTTATTTCTCTATTAGGGGAAGCAACTTGGGATTGATTCTCCTAAGTTTCTATCTGAAAGGTTTATGTTCTTCTTTTATGGGAATCCGGTGTTGTATGATTCTTGTGTCATAGGATTTTAAATCCTCATAGCCCCAGGTGAAAACATCTATATATTCCTTAAAAATTTCAATGTATTTGTTTTTTTTCTCTGGTGGCAGTGATTTAGACAGTTTTATCATTTTGGGGTTTTCTTTTGTTCCTATGTTACAATCTTCAACCTCTTTACCACTAGCTTCAATTTTTGGTTTTTTGCCTACATCGTTAAAATCAAACAAGTATTCCAACGGAACTAAACCTCTAGGTAACACATTATTTTTCAACTGCAGGATATTATAATCTACATCATTTTCATTGATTTCTTCAGCATCTATTATATTTACACTACCATTCTCAAAAACATATTTATTTACAACTTCTTCATCTTGTTCTAAATCTATGTTCGTACATTCAAAATCATTTCTACATAGCAGGAAATATTCAATTTGATCATCATTTCCAAATACCTGCCAATATCTGACGTTATCAAGAACGGTGGGTCTGTACTTCACCTCCACTGTGTACTTGCAAGTGGTATGAAAAGGGATTTTACAGGTAGCTACTGACATGGCCAGTCCGTCTACGAGTATATTTTGTCCTCTAGGCATCACCTGCAAATCAACCTTAGTAAAGAATTGGAGAGCAACCAAAACAACGTTTCTATAGGCTCTAGGCCTGGTATGTTTTGCTTCATACTCACCTTTGATTTTCTTGATAATTAATTCAGAATCACCCCTTACCATTATCTGCTTAGCATCAACTTTATTCAATAATTTTAGGCCGAGCATTAAAGCCTCGTACTCGGCTATGTTGTTAGTACATTGAATGTTCAGTTTATAGGAATGATTCTTGGAGTACTTTGATCTGTGGTTATGCATCCACACGTTGGCTCTAGCTCCTTCTTTACTCAAAGCGCCATCGAAGTCCATGCTCCAGAAGTCTGATGGCAGTTCCTCATTTTCTTCAACCATGGGGTTTCTTACTTCGACAATAGATTTATCATTCTTTAGGTCAGGAGCATCATCTTCCAGTTGTGTGGTTTTTTCTTCAAATTCACCATCATTGTATAGGATAAAAGAATCCATATCAGAGTGTGCAAAGTATAGTGGGTAATTGTGTGGCTTTTCCTGGCTACTGACCATATACTTCATTAGTGTTTCTCTGTTGACCGAAAACTGGAATGGTGGTGTAGGACATATCTAGCTACAGGGTTCCTCTCAATTTAGCTCCCCATGACCTTGATAACAACATACCATACTTGGGGGGAATGTCTGCTACCAAGATGTCCATCACCAAACTTTTTGCCAGGATTTGAGCCAAGGTGATGCACAAATATTTAATAAGGCCTATACATTTAACTTTGTTGGAGTCGAAAGAATGCAAATATTTGTAGGGTCTAGTGACCTCGATTCCCAACTTTTCCATCATGGCTTTGGGCATTAGGTTGTGAGAGGCACCCGAATCCAGCATAGCACTGTGTAATATCAGATCGTGGATATTTAGGCTGATGTAAAAAGGATCCACGATGCCATTATCAGTTTGACCATCAACTTCAGGGTCGAGCAAGAGCTCAGGTCAATCATCGAAAAGGTTTACTGTGTCAGAGTGGTGTACAGATCCAACATCCAAGGCTTTGGTACCTATATTAGGTTCGATGCTTAAATCTTTCATCACCTGAGACCTATAAGCATTCTTATTCATCAGCTCAGATAAGGGAATAGGAATCTTCATTTTTTCTATTTCCCCTTCAAGGTTGAAAGGAACGATGGTTTTGTTTAAACTCTACACTTCTGATTTCTCGATAGAAACTCTATGGATAGGTGCACCTGTTTGAATGGTTGATGAAACTTTTGTTCGACTTGTTCTCTTAAAGATTTCTGGAGTTGTTTGTGCAAGAAATTCAACATCATTCCGCTCAGGGTTTTTTTTGGGAAGGTTTTCTGAGGTTTTCTTGGTTTCATCATCCTTCTTTGGAGAGTTCTCCTTAGCCTTATTGCTTCTCAGGTTATACTACCTGTGAACCTCCATTATAGCGTTCTCAAAGGCTTGATGTTCTGTTTTCTCAGCTTCCTCATTTACCTTTGTTTGTGACAGAAGAAAGATTTTGTGTTCTTCCAGGGTGAGAAAAATAGATTCATGATCATGATCATGATCACCCATTAGATTTATATGAGTATCATCAAACTCCTCAATTACTTCCTCCCCATCATGAACATAGTTTTTCTGGAGAGGTGGCCTAATCTACTGATCAGGTCCAAGTTGTTCCCATTGATCCCTAGGATCTCTTTGTCTAATCTGGGGTGGATTTCTCCTAAAGTTCAGGTTTTTGATTTGAGGGGCATCTTGGTTCTCCCTAGGTGGGTTCCTCTCAGTTATGGTGAGTCTCTCCATCATTTTCTCCATAGCTCTGGCTAGAGAATCTAATTTGGCATCAGGTGAGGAAGTAGAAGGTTCTTCCTTGATGGTGACCCTATTTTCTGTTCTCTGCCTGGCCCTTCTGGCCAAAAGATTTTCTTCTACACTGATGACACTTTTTTGCATGTCTTCCAAAGTTGTTGCATTTCTTTCCCTTAATTGATATGACATGTCAGCATCAAAACCATCAAGGAACTTTATTAATGCCAAACCTTGTGGTGGTTTAATTTCAGTCGGGATAGCATTATATAGATTGTTTAAACGAGTGCAATAATCCTGCACTATTTCTCCTTGGTTCCTTCTAATGTTCTCATACTCCGACAGAATTTGGAGAGGATTTTTATTTACCTCCCACTGGTCTAGGAAAGTCCAATGGAAAACAATAATGTCTGTAATGGTAGAAACACGTAAATTTTTGAACCACTTTTTCACATATCCAGTTAGGCTTTATGCGAATAATCTCATCTGCACATCAACTTCGTCTACTTCTTGCAGGTCAAAGCAATCGTTCATTTTATCAACATGTTGTTCTACATTCAAGGGGTTGGTACTATCGAACTATGGAAGTCTAGTTTGATAATCTTGGGGCATGTCATGTAAAGGAGAAACCAATACCAACAGAGCATATCTTGCCGCCATGATAGGTGGAGGAGGTTGAACAACAACCTGTGTGACATGAGAGGAAATGATTGAAGATATAGAGGATGAAGGACTTGGAGGAATGGAGTGACCTGGTGTAATTTTAGAAAAAACTGCAACGATGGTTAAAGCAGGAAGTTTGATGGACTGCTGAAGATGGGGTTTGTCTAAAGCCTGACGAAGATTTGCGACTAGGTCTTTGAGTTTATCAGTCTTGGAGTGAAAATGTTGCTCAACTTCAGCTCTAGGAGAAAGTATCTCAGGGGTCTTGGGCTGGAAAATGGTTTGGTCTAAGAATGTTTCACTGACAAAACTATCAGATTTTGTCCTGAAAAGACTTGCTCAAAAGGGTATCTCAGACTCAAGGTTTGGAAGAACAACTAACTTTTCTGGAATGGAAAAAGACCTTGGAAGCGGGCCGTTACTACTCGAAATTTATGCAGTTCTTTTCTTCCTGAGTAGTCTTTCGGGATTATCTATTACTTTTGCGGGTTCTAGGTCAGGGTGAGATCTGGTAGAAATTCTTTTGGGATCTAGAACTGTTGACTTTATTCTACCTTCAGAGATTTTGGTTATTTATGCACAAACTTTAACAACCTATGAACATTATTTCTAGGTAAAGATTAGGGTTTGAGTTGTTTTTAGAAATAAAGTCCCCTTCATTAAAGGGGAAAGAAAACAAGGGGTGGAAAGTTTGTTTCAGTTCCTCCCCAATATGGTCGCCATTTATGTTATCACTCTATAAATTCCTAGAGGCTGTTATGAGGCAAGAAGAAACTTATCAGAGGTAACCTTAACCAACCGCTTCGAAACTGGAAGCTAGCCCTACCAGTTTCAGAGAGGGATCTCTCTGTGAGTTCTAGGTTTGTTTGAGTGTTCAAAGATTTTAGGCTAGTTAGAAAGAATATAACCGTGTTGTTCGTATTGTTTTTGAATGAAGTGGATGAATATCAATTACGCTTCCATTGGGCTATGGGGTATGTTTTTAAAAGATATAAGTTAAAGACAACGTTACAAGATTCATTTCACAGGGCAAGATGGTGCTAATGCTAGATTCTTTAGAAATAAAAATGGTGTATTGTTGAAAAGATGAGATATCAGTTAAAAAAAAAAACATTTAAGAATTTCTTTGTTATAACATCAGAGGAAAAACATTTCAATCTGTAAAAGATTAAGAACAGACTACACAATGGTAAATTCTGCAACTTTAACTTCTTTTAAAGATTAGATTTTAGAAAGACAATATGATAACTGAGAAAGAAAAAACTTGTACGTAGACAGAGGGAACTTCACCAACAATGGACACGAAAGAATCCTGTGAAACTTCTCTTTGTATTATTTGAATAACTTCTTAATAAAAATTACAGAAACTAGAGCTTGATTAGGCGTAAAGATCAACAACCCCTCCTACTTCTAAGTGTGAAATATTTATAATAAAAGTTACAATGACCTTGTCATTAATGATAAGGACATGAAAGATTCTGAGTCTAACTAACTAATCTAACAAGATGCAGAAATGTAGTAACCGATGATGATGTGTTGAATTTCTCATGTTGATTTCGAGGAAGACCATTGTTGAGTCATTTGGATGACCTCAACTGTGCTGGGCACTGAGCTAGACACTAAGATGAATGTTGAGATGGATGATGAGATGGATGAGGTGTTTCCTTGACTTAATCAAATTGAATATCTCATCCCATCTCTGTGTGCTTGGGATGGTAATTTTCAATAACCAGCGGTAAACTTCATCCATCTCGGTATATTTAGCAAAAGTCGACTTGATGATGAAGACATACTTGATCTCGTGTTGAATGGTGAGGTCATGTTGCAGAGTCTCCAAGAATTATTTGCTTGTGATGTTGCCCTATATCCCTGAAAACCTGGAACTATATTTGGCCACGGTGGTGATCCTTTGCTTGTAATCGGACAGAGTCATTAGTTTATCATTTAGGACACGTAGATGAGGAATACCCTTTTTTTGTAAGGCTTCAATCTTGATAAAAAATCTTTGAACTCCAATGTCCATGTTCTGAGCCTTTTCCTCCAACTGTAACATCAATCCCCTTTTAGTCAATACTCTTTTTACCTCGAGGATAGTCTATGTTTTGTCTTTGAATTTTAGTTCTCCTAGCTCTTCTTTGGTTTTGGAGTTCAAAAACTTGGTGATCTCGTTGGCCGCTGATGGCATCTCACTCAACTTTGTGTTTATCCTGTCAATGGCTTGCCTACTCTTTAACACCAGATCATGTTGCTCGAACATGATTTGCACCATGGGCCAAATTTCATTTATGGATTTTTCAATATCTGTCCATATGTTTTCCTTAGCCTCTACTAATGTCTTGTCTGCCACTCTTTGTTTCTGGAGCTGTTGTATTTCCTTCTTAAGCTTCTCTTCTGCTTGTCTCTCAGCATTATATCTTGTTTGTAAAGAGGATTTGAGTTCCTGGAGATTTTCAACCTCCCTTTTCAACCTATTAATCTCTATCTCTTGGAAATTCATTTCCTCCATGGACTTTGCTAGCTCCACAGTTTTTTCCAGTGCTGTTAATGGGGCTCCTGATGGAATTTCTTTTGTAGTGGTTGTTGGAACTGTTGTTGTACTTACTTCTTCAATGGGAACTGCACTCAATGAAATGACTTCCGTTGGTGTCATTTGTTACTTTTCTTTCAATAATTTTTCCAACTCTATCTCCATTTCTCCGAGCTGTGAGTTTTGCTACATGACAAGATTCAATAATTCTTCTTTCTCGTTTTCAGCTTTAGCTACCTCTTTAGCTTGTGAATCCTCTATTGGTGGCAATTTCAATTGTTTTCTCAAATATGTAATGTAAATATTTTTTTTCTTCAACATTTCCTCTGCTGCTTTAACATTCGAGGGATCATACCCAATCTTGAGCACCAACTAAACTAAGGATTTTATTCTATTATCCTTTGCAAAAGAGGATACCTTTTTCAACTTCAATTGGGTCTGGACATTGCTTAAATATACCTGTAATGTAGCTGTAGTAGAGTAAGCATGTGCTAATGTGGAGAAGACCATTTCTCTAGTCTGTCTGTGCAAATCCATCTGGTTAGCTGGATGAACCTGCTTAGTGTCAAAAACAATAGTTGACCTCTTGTAGTCAGTGATCTCTTTGGGGTGAGGCACCTGTGCTTGCAGGAATGCCAAATGCCTTCTTCCTTTCTCTGTATCAAAGGATGATAATAGTCTATGTTGTGCCGTGGAGGTTTGCTTCCAAAACTAGGAGTAGGTGTTATTAGTCAACATCTGGTTCTTCTTTTTAATCATATCATATTTCTCAAAGATGCTTACAGGTGCATATCCCTGTGGGGTTTGGGTGGTCACAAATATTCATATCTACTTCTTCGAAGAAGAAGTTGACACCACCTGCTGTCTTCTCTCAATCACTGTGGAAAAGTAGGGCTCTTCCTCACCAGACATGTGAGTAGCATGAGTGGTTTTAGGTTTCTTGTTGTATATCCAGAATTCTTTTGCTGATACCTCGGTGATTGAAGGTGAATCATACTTTCTTGTCCTTTTTTCCTTGGGTATCTAAGGAGTAGCAGTCGGTGAGATAGATATTGAAAGAGATTCTCTTGGCTCTGTATCTACCATAGTATTTACTTCCCATTCTGTTTGGTTCACATATTTTTCGATTTCTGGCTTGAGGTTGTGGGAATAGGGTGAACTTTTGTTCTTGGAACTCATATCTGCAATGATCCCACTGGGGTCATATCTCCAAATAATACTAGTGTTGAATTTCAACTCCTTCTATAATTTGTTTGCCTCTTCCCCAACATCTCAACTGTTGCAGATAAATGGGCCTATTTGTCCTTTGATCCTCATCTGATATTTTTTCTTCAGAGACACAAAATGGATGTCATCTAAGTTTATCATCTGATGAATATATTCCAGTGTGAATATTCGAACAGGCACATACTTAGGCAACTTGTATGGATCTAGTTCGCACCCATACACCCTGATTTCTGTGTGATTCTGGTATAGAAACCAATCTCCAGTCTTTGCCATATCTGAAAGGTGCAGAACTCTTTGAATTTCTTCATTTATTCCTGGCTCGGGTCTTCCACTAAGCATGCCCACAACTGGATGATAAAACAATTCAATGAACTGTTTAAAAGTGAACTCAGTGGAGTTTCGCCTTTGAAGTGACGTCCATAATGTGACTTCTTGAGGTTTTCCTTCCTTGTCCATCTTTTGCATTGAGAAAGAGAACCTATTCGCCTGAAAAAAGATGAACATGTAAGCCAGGATGGATGCGTACCAGAACATGCCCTCTATGGTGAATTTTGAAAACTGCTCGTGAATTTTCTCCACCAGGAAAGTGTTGTAGTCAAACTGAGTGGTGGATTTTTCCTCGGTAGAGAAAATGGACAGAAAACCCAATATAGGCTCATCCACCCATGCGTCTGAAAAATAAGCAAGTAGACAACAAAGTGATGAAATAACTTGGTTTCCCTTTTCTGAGAATAGGGAGGAAGGATATGGGGGACTTGATTTGGGGAAATGAGCATCCTATGGGAAGAAAAATTCAAATATCTGGGCTCTTTGAGGAAAATATAATTTCTGGTATAACTCTGTTATGATTTCGAGATTGAAAGGGGAGGCAGATTCATTTCTAGGTATCTGCATCGTCTGATCAATGGCCTCTGGCGTGATGAAGAACATAGTTTCTCCCGATGACAAGACTATGGATCTCTGGCCAGGAAGGTAATGAGCCTGGCATTTAAGGGCAAATTCAGGGAAATGATGGACCTGGGGAAAATATATAAAGGAAGATTGGATTCCCAGAGCCCGTTTTCATCGCTCTGATCTAACAAACTGTCTTTGAGCCATGACTGCAACTCCATGAAGTAAACTTCACACCTGGTGTCTGATATCACATGATATTTGTTGACCAATGGGATCTTGTCGAGGTCGACAGGAGGTGGGAGGAAAGGATTTTTCCTGGATTTTTCTTTCTTGGATTTTCCATTGTTGTGAAGAGTACCTGCAATTTCAAGAAAAATGTTAGTGGTGATGGTTGTGGATGGATGAGGCATTGTAGAGGCGGAGGAAAATGAATCTCTTGACACGCAGGGAATGTGAATGGAATGGGAGATGACCGAAACGGGGTTGAATTTGAGTGGATGGGTATCCATTTGGGTGAACAAGGACAGGTCAGATGGACAATGGGTATGTGGCCAGTCATAAATGGCCAACGGGTCATTTAGAGAATGAGAGTGCAGGATGATGGACATTTGAAGTGTACCTCTAGTCGACGTGTGCACTGGTGATTGGAAGGTGAATGGGAAAGATATGACCTGTAACGGTTATATGGATGGGACAAGTTGACGGGGTCGTGACATGGAACTTGCATAGGGTGGTGAGGAATTGTAACACTAATAGGTGGTAAATGTTTGGAGTGGGGGAGTTTGGACGCAATGAGATGATGT
>ML780216.1:254261-279309 GCA_009831015.1 Picea engelmannii | reverse complement strand
AGGGCACGATTCAACATATGGTGCGAGCCTTAAGTTTAATGACTTTTTATGAGTTATGCGCACTGCTTCTTCTTCTCTTAATCACCATGGGGTTAGAAAAACACTTCATCATCCAAAGTCTTGCATTTTTCAACAATCATCATACATATTTATTGGAAAGAAGTTGTTTAACCTATGTCCTAGCCTACATCATTTGCACCTTTAGCCCAGCTTAGATTGTTGGACTAAGAAAATACTTCTACCTAGGGGCTATTTGACCAATATTAGGCTATTTGGTCAAATTTATTCACTAACTAACCTATCATCTTGACTAAGATTAAACAGTTTCATCAAGCTTATTCACTAAGCCTCTCAACATCAATTTAAAAGGACTTGGTCATGCTTAGACTGTATGGATCAAGCCATTTTTATTGCATGGGGCTTTATTTAATTTATTTTATGCCCTCTTTTATTCTTTTCTCACTTTCTTTCTTTTTTTCAAGATGTAGTAATCTCTGCAAATAAAAAACACTGAAGAGAACAAAAAAAAAATCAACAGTTGGTCCTATAAATTATAGGGTTATAACAGCTAGCTCAAGTGAAATTTGTGTGAGGGTGCATAAATTTATACATCTCTACAGGTCCCTCCTCTCGTAGGGTGCAAAGACTTATTACCCACCCTTACGTTCGTGAAAAATTACTAGAATTTCCGCAGCTGAAGAAAAGGAGCAATGCATACATTTGATAAGATTTCCGCACCCCAAGTGTGTCGAGAGGTGCGGACTCCCCGCAGTGGAAGCTTGAGGTGCAAGCAACGACTCAATTAATTCAAAAAGCCACGATCTCCCAAGTAAAAATATTCACATGCCTTATCTAGTCACCTCTATTAGCTTTAGCTCATTAGATGTTTTAGATTATGACTCTGTGGTGGGAGATTTGTTAGCTAAGGAGATGAGGAGAAAATCTAGTAAAGAATCCTCAACTTCAAAGGGGATGCTGGTCAGAGGTCGAACCAAAGAAAAAAATGATAGAAATTATTTCCGATCTAAGTCAAGACAAAGAATGGATAAAGCAAAATGATGGCACTGTGGAAAAATAGGACATCTCAAGAAAGATTGTTGGAAGAGAAAGGACTCTGAGGAAAACGCTATGAAAGAAGCAAATTTGACTGTAACAAATTCAGGTATAATTTATCACGTTTTATCCATTTCTAGTAATTTACAATATCAAGAAGAATGGCAGTTAGATTCAATTGCCTCCCACCACATGTGCTCACATAGAAATTGGTTATTTTCTTACCAATCTGTTGATGAGGGTATAGTGTTTATGGGAAATGGTATTCCATGTAAAACTGTTGGGGTTGGTAGTATTAGAATCAAGATGTTCAATGGTATTATTAGGGAATTAATGGATGTTAGATATGTAGCTGAGGTTAAATAAAATTTGATTTCATTAGGAGTGTTGGATTCTTGTGGATATAAGTATACAGGTCAAGGTGGAGCTCTCGCAGTGTTGAAAGGGAATTTAGTAGTGATGAAGGCAACAAAGTTTGATAACCTTTATAAGATGGAAGGTAGTACTGAAGTGGCATCTAAAGTGACAGATGTATGTTCTTGTTTATAGCAGAAGCATCAAGGTCATAAGAACAAGAAACAATTATAGGTACTAGTAAGAGGTAAATCAGTTCCAGACATAAAATATTTGTTTTTGAATTCCTGCTTGTTTTATATCTCTGGAAGTTGTGATGATGGTATAAAGGGATATTGTGTGTGGGATCCTACTTCTCACAATGTCATCCTTGATAGAGATATTGAATGTATGGAACAACCAAAAGGGTTGATTCAAGATCACAATGGTAAATTTGTTTGCATGTTAGGTAATTCATTGTATGGCCTATTGGTACACGAGAAAATATACAAGATGTTTGAATCCTTCATAGTGAGTCATGATTTATCAAAGGGTAGGAAATACTATACGGTTTATAGTACATTCACAATCTTTATGTTCTTTGATGATGATATGCTCGATGCAAGCCGAAGCAGGGATAAAATCAGTAAGAAAATGACTCGGATGGATAGGACAATTCATATGAGGTATCAAGGAACAACAAAACAAATTAAGGGAATGGAAGTATACAAAAATAGTAATGGTAAGTTGTGGTTGGATTTCTGGATGAACATTGAAAAAATAGTTTTTATCCCTCTTGCTTTCCATTATAAGTTTTCTGCAAATATAGGGCATGTCTATAAAGAAGAAAAGGTTATGTCTTGTGTAAGTTAAGTAGGAGGTCTATTGTATGTGTTGAAATGGTTAAGACTAGATGTTTCACATGCTAATGATGTTGTCAGAAACATGACAGATTCAGGTGTTGCAGTGAAATGGGTGCTTCATCGTATGGGTAGCACAAATGTCACCTATAATGGTTACACTGAGATGGTCTGTGATAGTTATAATGTATATTTTACAGGTTTTTTGGACAGGAGGGGACGTATCGCTAAATATGTCTCACAACAAAGTTGTGGAAGACATGTTGGAGGTGGAGTGACCCCTCAGGAAATCCAAAGTCATGCAAGTCACATATGCCCGATCATGAAATTAATTTGATTAGAGAAGCTCCAACGGTGCTTGGCTTCTCTTGTCTTGCAGAAAAGGTGATGAACAAAAGGAAGAATAAAGGCATCAGGTTAATTGTTGTCAAGGTGAATATTATTGCGATTTGGTGACAACCAATTATGAAAAAAATATTTGGATCCTATTATTCTGCGTTGGTTACAATGAAATAGACCAAGTTAGAATATGGATAGGGATTGCATTTAATATTCAGTTTCATATGTGAATGCATACATTCATGTAAGACCATAGAGGCAAAATGACTGTGAGAGACTGAGTGTGTGTGAGACTTGCAAATCTGATGTGATCTCCATAATCAAAATAATAAGACAATCGATGCCTATGCTTGGTGGACGTAGCCCAACATTTGGGTGAACCACGTGAAATCCTTGTGTCTATTTCTTATATGTATGATTGTTAATTGTCACTATGAATTGTGTTTTCCACATTGACAATTCTAACAAGTGGTATCAGAGATAGTTGGAGGAGAGCTTCAAATTCTCAGAGGAGCTAGAAGAAGTGAAATCTGCGTGAGGGTTCGTAAATTTATACATCTTTGCAGGTCCCTCCTCTTGTAGGGTGTGAAGACTTATTACCCACCCTTACGTTCATGAAAAATTACTGGAATTTTTGCAGCTCAAGAAAAGGAACAATGCATACATTTGATAAGATTTATGCACCCCAAGTGTGTCGAGAGGTGTGGAATCCCCGCACTGGAAGCTTGAGGTGCATGCAGTGGCTCCCTTAAGTCAAAAAGTCACGATCTTCCAAGTAAAAATATTTGCATGCTTTATTTTTTTGAAAACTTAAGATATGATATAGAATAAGAGTGGAGATGTGTATTCTTAAAAGGTAATTTTCATTAATTAAAAAGTGCCAAGCCAAGTCACATGGGTGAAGTTAAAGTTAGTATAGTGGAGGAATTTAAATGTAAAAGTGAATGTTTTTAAAAGGTGATTTTTTTTTTGTTTTATAAAAGGTTTTTTAAACCTTTTTATATATTATTAAAAGGTTTTTTTAATAAACTTTTCACCAATCATTCCTCCACATATTTTTTCAAAGATCTTTGGGTTTTATAAGCAGTAGATATTGGGAGATTTTTTGGGCTAATGGCTAAGATGCAGAGTTCAGAGTTTGAAGCTAAAAATTTTAGCAGTAAAAACAACTTTAAGCTTTGGAAGCTCAAGATGCGAGATTTACTGGTGCAACAAGGGTTGCAAAAAACATTGGTGGGCTAGTCAAAGAAACCAACAACCATGACATAATGGAAATGGGAGGATGTGGATGCGAAAACTCTTAGCACCATTCGTTTATGTCTGGCAGATGATGTTCTATTTAATATCATAGTAGAGGATACAATATCAGGGTTATGGAGTAGGCTGGAAAGTCTATAGATGACAAATTCCTTGATGAGAAGAATATACTTGAAGAGATAGTTGTATAGTTTGCAGATGAAAGAAGGTACAAAATTCGCTGACCATTCAAATAACTTTAATACTCTTATAGTTCAATTGACTAGTATGGAAGTTAAATTCAAAGATGAGGATAAGGCTATTACACTGTTGTGTTCATTCCCTGAGTCTTGGGATAATATAGTCACCTCTATTACCTTTATATCATCAAATGTTTTAGATTATGACTCTGTTGTGGGAGCTTTGTTGGCTAAGGAGATGAGGAGAAAATCTAGTAAAGAAACCTCAACTTCAGAGGCGATGCTGGTCAGAGGTTGAACCAAAGAGAAGAATGAGAGAACTTGTTTATGATCTAAGTCAAGAAAAAGAAAGGATAAAGAAAAATGTTGGCACTGTCGAAAAACAAGACATCTCAAGAAAGATTGTTGGATGATAAAGGAATCAGGAAAACGCTATGAAAGAAGAAAATTTGACTGTAACAAATTCAAGTATAATTGATCACATTTTATCCATTTCTAATAATTTACAATATCAAGAAGAATGGCAGTTAGATTTTGGTGCCTCCGACCACATGTGCTGACATAGAAATTGGTTCTTTTCTTACCAATCTGTTGATGAGGGTATAGTCTTTATGGGAAATGGTGTTCCATGTAAAACTGTTGGGGTTGGAAGTATTAGAATCAGGATGTCCAATGGTATTGTTAGGGAATTAACATATGTTAGATATGTAGCTTAGCTTAAATCAAATTTGATTCCATTAGGAGTGTTGGATTCTTGTGGATATAAGTAGACAGGTCAAGGTGGAGCTCTCACAGTGTCGAAAGGGAATTTAGTAGTGATGAAAACAACAAAGGTTGATAACCTTTGTAAGCTGGAAGGAAGTACTGAAGTGCCATATGAAGTGATAGATGTATCTTCTTTTTTTTGGAAGAAGCATCAAGGTCATAAGAACAAGAAAGAATTGTAGGTACTGGTAAGAGGTAAATCAATTCCAGACTTAAAATCTTTGTTTCCGATTTCTTGCTTGTTTTGTATCTTTAGAAGTTGTGATGATGGTATAAAGGAATGTTGTGTGTGGGATCCTACTTCTCACAAGGTCATCCTTGATAGAGATATTGAATGTATGGAACAACCAAAAGGGTTGATTCAAGATCGCAACGGTAAATTTGTTTGCATGTTAGGTAATTCATTGTATGGTCTATTGGTTCCCGAGCAAATATACAAGATGTTTGAATCCTTCATAGTGAGTCTGGATTTATCAAAGGGTAGGAATGACTATATAGTTTATAGTACATTCACAATATTGATGTTATTTGCTGATGATATGCTCGATGCAAGCTGAAGAATGGATAAAATTAGTAAGAAAATGACTTAGATGGACAAGAAAATTTAGATGAGGGATCAAGGAGAAGCAAAACAAATTAAGGGAATGAAAGTATATAGAGATGGTAATGGTAAGTTGTGGTTGGAGTTCAGGATGAACATTGAAAAACCAATTTTTATCCCCTTTTCTTTCCATTATAAGTTTTCTTCAAGTATAGGGTCTGTCTATAAAAAAGAAAATATTATGTCTCGTGTAAGTTCAGTAGGAGGTTTGTTGTGTGTGTTGAAATGGTTAAGACCATATGTTTCACATGCTAATGATGTTGTCAGAAACATGACAAATTCAAGTGTTGCAGTGAAATCGATGCTTCATCGTATGGGAAACACAAATGTCACCTATAATGGTTACACTAATCTGGTCTGTGATAGTTGTAATGTATATTTTATAGGTGTTTTGGACAAGAGAAGGCCGATCACTAAATATGTCTCACAACACATTTGTGGAAGACATGTTGGAGGTGGAGTGACCCCTCAGGAAATCCAAAGTCGTGCAATTCACACATGCAAGATCATGAAACCAATTTTTTAGAGAAGCTACAACGATGCTTTTCTTCTCTTGGCTTGCAGAAAAGGTGATGAACAAAAGGAAGAAGAAAGGTATCAGGTTAATTGTTGTCAAGGTGGAGGTTGTTGGGATTTGGTGACAAGCAATTACCAAAAACAGATTTGGATCCTATTATTCTACATTGGTTACAACCAAATAGACCAAGTAAGAATATATATAGGGATTGCATTTAATATTCAATTTCATGTGTTAATGTATAAATTCATGTAAGCCCGTAGAGGCAAAATGACTGTGAGAGATTGAGTGTGTGAGAGACTTGCAAATCTCATGTAATATATATAATCCGAATAATAAGACAACCAATGCCTATGATTGGTGGATGTAGCCCAATGTTTGGGTGAACCACATGAAATCCCTATGTATATTTCTTATGTGTGTGATTGTTAATTATCACCGTGAATTGTGTTTTCCACATTAACAATTCTAACAAGTGGTATCAGAGCTGGTTGGAGCAGAGCTTCAAATTCTCGAAGGAGATGGTAGAAGTGAAATCTATGTGAGGGTGCATAAATTTATACATCTTCGTAGGTCCCTCCTCTCGTAGGGTGCAACGACTTATTACCCAGCATTACGTTCATGAAAAATTACTAGAATTTCCGCAGTTGAAGAAAGGAACAATGTGTACATTTGATAAGATTTCCGCACCCCAAGTGTGTTGAGAGGTGTGGACTCCCCGCAGTGGAGGCTTGAGGTGCATGAGGTGACTCCCTTAAGTCAAAAAGCCATGATTTCCCAAGTAAAAATATTCGCATGCTTTATTTTTTTGAAAACTTAAGGTATGGTATAGCATAAGAGTGGAGACTTGCATGCTTAAAAGGTAATTTTCATTAATTAAAAAGTGTTAAGAGAAATCACATGGGCGAAGTTAAAGTTAATATGGTGGACGAATTTAAATGTAAAAGTGAATGTTTTTAAAATTTGAATTGTTTGTTTTATAAAAGATTTTTTAAACCTTTTTATATATTATTAAAATGTTTTTTAAATAAAATATTCACCAATCATTCCTCGACATATTTTTTCAAAGATCTTTGGGTTTTATAAGTAGTATATATTGGGAGACTTTTTGTGCTAATGGCTAAGATGCAGAGTTCGAATTTCGAAGATGAAAAGTTCAGTGGTAAAAACAACTTTGAGATCTGGAAGCTCAAGATGCGGGATTTACTGGTGCAACAAGGGTTGCAAAAAGAATTTGTAGGCAAGTCAAAGAAACCAACAACCATCATAGAATGGGAATGGGACGATGTGGATGCAGAAGCTCTCAACACCATTCGTTTATGTCTGGCGGATGAGGTTTTGTTTAATATTGTAGTAGAGGATACAACATCAGGGTTATGGAGAAGGCTGGAAAGTCTATATATGACGAATTCCTTGATGAGCAGAATCTACTTGAACAGACAGTTGTACAGATTGTGGATGAAATAAGGTACAAAATTCGTTGACCGTTTAAATACCTTTAATACCCTTATAGTTCAATTGACTAGTATGGAAGTTAAATTCAAAGATGAGGATAAGGTTATTACACTATTGTTTTCCTTCCCTGAGTCCTGGGACAATATAGTCACCTCTATTAGCTTCAACTCATCAAATGTTTTAGTTTATGACTCTATTGTGGGAGCTTTGTTGGCTGAGGAGATGAGGATAAAATCTAGTAAAGAAACCTTAACTTCAGAGGCGATGTTGGTCAGAAGTCGAGCCAAAGAGAAGAATGAGAGAAGTTCTTTTTGATCTAATTCAAGACAAAGAAAGGATAAAGCAAAATGATGGCACTGTGGCAAAATAGGACGTCTCAAGAAAGATTGTTGGAAGAGAAAGGAATCTGAGGAAAACGCTATGAAAGAAGCAAATTTGATTGTAACAAATTTAGGTATAATTGATCATGTTTTATCCATTTATAGTAATTTACAATATCAAGAAGAATGGCAGTTAGATTCAAGTGACTCCCACCACATGTGCTCACATAGAAATTGGTTCTTTTCTTACCAATCTGTTGATGAGGGTATAGTGTTTATGGGAAATGGTATTCCATGTAAAACTGTTGGGGTTAGTAGTATTAAAATCAAGATGTTCAATGGTATTACAAGGGAATTAACGGATGTTAGATATGTAGCTGACCTTAAATCAAATTTGATTTCATTAGGAGTGTGGATTCTTGTGGATATAAGTATACAGGTCAAGGTGGAGCATTCACAGTGTCGAAAGGGAATTTAGTAGTGATGAAGGAAACAAAGGTGGATAACCTTTATAAGGTGGAAGGAAATACTGAAGTGGCATCAGAAGTGACATATGTATCTTCTTATTTATGGAATAAGCATCAAGGCCATAAGAACAAGAAAGAATTGCAGGTGCAGGTAAGAATTAAATCAGTTCCAGACTTAAAATCTTTGTTTCTGATTTCTTTCTTGTTTTATATATATGGAAGTTTTGATGATGGTATAAAGGGATGTTGTTTGTTTGATCCTACTTCTCACAATGTCATCCTTGAAGAAGATATTGAATGTATGGAACAACCAAAAGGGTTGATTCAAGATCACAACGGTAAATTTATTTGCATGTTAGGTAATTCATTGTATGGCTTATTGGTACTTAGGAAAATATACAAGAGGTTTGAATCCTTCATAGTAAGTCAGGATTTATCAAAGGCTAGGAATGACTATACAGTTTATAGTACAATCATAGTCTTGATGTTCTTTGCTGATGATATGCTCAATGCAAGCCAAAGCATGGATAAAATCAGTAAGAAAATGACTCAGATGGATAGGAGCAACAAAACAAATTAAGGGCATGGAAGTATAGAGAGATGGTAATGGTAGGTTGTGGTTGGAGTTCAGGATGAACATTGAAAAACCAGTTTTTATCCCTCTTGATTTCCATTATAAGTTTTCTTCAAGTATAAGTCTTGTCTATAAAGAAGAAAAGGTTATGTATCACGTAAGTTTAGTAGGAGGTATGTTGTATGTGTTGAAATGGTTAAGACCAAATGGTTCACATCCTAATGATGTTGTCAGAAACGTGATAGATTCAGGTGTTGCAGTGAAATGGGTACTTCATCGTATGGGAAACACAAATGTCACCTATAATGGTTACACTGAGATGGTTTGTGATAATTGTAATGTATATTTTACAGGTGTTTTGGATAGGAGGGGACATATCACTTAATGTGTCTCACAACACAGTTATGGAAGACATGTTGGAGGTGGAGTGACCCCTCAGGAAATCCAAAGTCGTGCAATTCACATAGGTGAGATCATGAAACCAATTTTATTAGAGAAGTTGCAACAGTGATTTTCTTCTTTGGGCTTGCAGAAAAGGTGATGAACAAAATGAAGAAGAAAGGTATCAGGTTAATTGTTGTCAAGGTGGAGATTGTTGGGATTTGGTGACAACCAATTACCAAAAGCAGATATGGATCCTATTATTCTACGTTAGTTACAACAAAATAGACCAAGTTACAATATGGATAGGGATTGCATTTAATATTCAGTTTCATGTGTGAATGTATAAATTCATGTAAGCCCGTAGAGGAAAAATGACTGTGAGAGACTGAGTGTGTGAGAGACTTATAAATCTGATGTAATCTCCATAATTTGAATAATAATACAATCGATTCCTATGCTTGGTGGACGTAGCCCAACATTTGGGTGAGCCATGTGAAATCCCTGTGTCTATTTATTATGTGTATGATTGCCAATTGTCACTGTGAATTGTGTTTTCCGCATTGACAATTCTAACAAGTGGTATCAGAGCTGGATGGAGGAGAGATTCAAATTCTCGGAGGAGCTGGCAGAATTGAAATTTGTGTGAGGGTGCATACATTTATACATCTCCATAGGTCCCTCCTCTCGTAGGGTGTAGAAACTTATTACCCACCATTACGTTTGTGAAAAATTATTGGAATTTCCACAGCAAAAGAAAAGGAACAATGCATACATTTGATAAGATTTTCGCACCCCAAGTTTGTCGAGAGGTGAAGAATCTCTGCAATGGAAGCTTGAGGTGCATGTAGCGGCTCCGTTAAGTCAAAAAGTCGCGATATCCAAAGTAAAAATATTTGCATGCTTTATTTTTTTGAAAACTTAATTTATGATATAGCATAAGAGTGGAGACATGTATGCTTAAAAGGTAATTTTCATTAATTAAAGCCAAGTCACATGGGTGAAGTTAAAGTTAATATGGTGGGAGAATTTAAATGTAAAAGCAAATGTTTTTAAAAGGTGATTTTTTTTTTGTTTTATAAAAGATTCTTTATACCTTTTTATATATTATTAGAAGGTATTTTTAATAAAACTTTCACCAATCATTCCTCCACATATTTTTGCAAAGATATTTGGGTTTTATAAGTAGTAGATATTGGGAGAATTTTTGTGATAATGGCTAAGATGCATAGTTCGAATTTTGAAGCTGAAAAGTTCAGCTGTAAAAACAACTTTGAGCTCTGGAAGCTAAAGATGCGTGATTTACGGGTGCAACAAGGGTTGCAAAAAGCATTGGCAGGCAAGTCAAAGAAACCAACAATCATGACATAATGGCAATGGGAGGATGTGGATGCGAAATCTCTTAGCACCATTCATTTATGTCTAGCGGATGAGGTTTTGTTTAATATCATAGTAGAGGATACAACATCAGGCTTATGGAGCAGGATGGAAAGTCTATATATGACAAATTCCTTGACGAGCAGAATCTACTTGAAGAGGCAGTTGTACAGTTTGCGGATGAAATAAGGTACAAAAGTCACTGACCATTTAAATACCTTTAATACCCTTATAGTTCAATTGACTAGTATGGAAGTTAAATTCAAAGATGAGGATAAGGATATTACATTGTTGTGTGTGTTGCCTGAGTCTTGGGATAATTGAGTCACCTCTATTAGCTTTATCTCATCAGATGCTTTAGATTATGACTCTATTGTGGGAGCTTTGTTGGCTGAGGAGATGAGGAGAAAATCTAGTAAAGAAACCTCAATTTCAGAGGCAATGTTGTTCAGAGGTCGAACCAAAGAGAAAAATGAGAGAAGTTCTTTCAGATATAAGTCAAGACAAAGAAAGGATAAAGAAAAATGCTAGCACTATGGAAAAACATGACATATCAAGAAAGATTGCTAAAAGAGAGAGGAATCTAAGGAAAACACTATGAAAGAAGAAAATTTGACTGTAACAAATTCAGGTATAATTGATCATGTTTTATCCATTTCTAGTAATGTACAATATCAAGAAGACTGGCAGTTAGATTCAGGTGCCTCCAATCACATGTTCTCACATAGAAATTGGTTATTTTCTTACCAATCTGTTGATGAGGGTATAGTGTTTATGGGAAATGTTATTCCATGTAAAATTGTTCGGGTTGGCAGCATTAGAATCAAGATGTTCAATGGTATTGTTAGGGAATTGACGGATGTTAGATATGTAGCTGAGCTTAAATGAAATTTGATTTCATTAGGAGTGTTGGATTCTTCTGGATATAAGTATACAGGTCAAGGTGGAGCTCTCACAGTGTTGAAACGAAATTTAGTAGTGATGAAGGCAACAAAGCTTGATAACCTTTATAAGGTGGAAGGCAGTACTGAAGTGGCATCTGAAGTGACAGATGTATCTTCTTGTTTATGGTAGAAGAATCAAGTTCATAAGAACAAGAAAGAATTACAGGTACTGGTAAGAGGTAAATCAGTTCCAGACTTAAAATCTTTGTTTCTAAATTCCTGCTTGTTTTATATCTCTGGAAGTTGTGATGATTGTATAAAGGGATGTTGTGTGTAGGATCCTACTCCTCACAAGGTCATCCTTGATAGAGATATTGAATGTATGGAACAATGTTGACGTGCGAAAATGAACGCTCGCCAACTGGAAGAGTGGATCTGGTCCGGGATTGTCTAAATAACCCAAGCCGTTTGGGATAACCCACCCTCACGGGTTTAGCAGCTCCATTAGCCGATCTAAGACCTAGAAAAACAAATGAAAACTACACTAAGGAACTAATCTAAATGAAAACAATAATTAAAACAAACTAATAACTAAATCTAAACTACAAATATACAATCTATTACCTAAATCATACAACTATAATTATATAAAAGTAAATGTTTAATTATCAACAGAATCAGCTTTAATTACAAATATACAATATTTACAAATTACAGATTTAAACTAAAACCTACAAAAATCATTTGTAATCTGTCCTAAGAGAGCAAAACTATTATTTTTTTATTTTTGTAATTTTATAAAAAAGAAATAGAATAAAAACAATCTAAGTTAAGCAACTAAAATAATAACTCTAACTATGAATCTAAACTAATATATTTATCTAAACTACTTAAATAACACTAATAAGTTAACTATTAAATGACAAATAGCAAACTGACCTAAAGTAACGCTTTAGGTTCGTCCTGTATCCAATAGTTGATTCAGCTGTTCAGTGGGAGGAAACCCGCACCGAATTATCCACGAACTTCTCGTAAACAAGAAGCAGTTGTGCTATTCAAATATAAATGACAGGACAAACAAGACAAAAAAAAATAACAGCAATTTTATGATTTACAAACCATCACAATTAGATAAATCTGTGTGCAACAATCCGTGCAAAACAATTCAATTAATGAAAAAGATAAACTTGTATTCATTAAATTGAAATAAAATGATTGTTGTATTTTTAAATAAGAGATATCAGATATGGAAAACATATAAATCAAATCACATCAACATGCAATGAATTATGATAACTAAAGTAGTCGATAATTAATTGCAAACTGATATGAAAAAAACCTGAAACAAAAGTTTGATATATTGAAAGCGAAAGTTGTTACACGACATCAACTTTCATCTCAATCTGAATCATAAATCCATAGTCTGGTTCTCTCCACAGTGATGATGATGGGTTTATTACAAAAAATGGCAAGTATTTAAAGACCTCCCACAGGGTAAAACATCCCTGTGGGAATTATCAAAACAATTTACAAAAAATCTGGGGATAATATCCCACTCTCTATTTCTGACTCAAGCTAACAACTTAAAATAAAAACTACATCACAAAAATATCTCCTAAACTACTACAACATGCCCAATTGATCATTGTAATTCGTATGCACCTGAAAGAAGACAAGAATAGACAAGATTAGAGGATATTTTATTGACAAAATTGACAAAAATCTAATTTTTAAGACTAGCTACAGAATCTTGCGATTTTGTAGCTGGTCTAAATTGATCACATAATCGTTTCAAAACCAATTCAAATCTTAAATAATTATATTCAAACTATTAAACAGATATTTGATTGCTAATTAGAAACCAAACGAATCATTCAAATCAAAATCTTCTATGCTAATTTGAGAGCAAACAAAATCGTGGTCAAACGAATGGTATTCTGTTCAATTTGTTATCACCAATTCAGGGTAAAATGGATCGCTTAGATTATCTGAAAGCAATGAAATCGTTTTCATGGATCAATTTCAATCGACACAAGTTGTAAGTAAATTTTTTGTGCAATAATTTATGTCGACTCAGCCATTAACAAAATCATTTTAAAATCCAAAACTAACAGAGTTTTTTTTTTTTTTTTTGGTTTAATAGATTTCATTGTATTTATCAAACCAATCACTAATATGGATGCATTGCTTACATACAGGATAATGCCAATTCAAACCATAAGAAATAAATTGAACTAAGTCAGAGCCGAGAGGATCCAACAACAACAAAATCGTATCAATCCAATACATAGATGTGTTCTGATTTTAGCACATAAATCTCCTGTACAGGTCAGATGCAATCAAAATCCAAAACGAAAATATTGATTCAATTCAAAACGGAATTGTTCCTAGTAAATCGAAGTCAATAGGATTGTTTAGAAACAAACAAAACTTAACCAGAATCAAACCCAATCGATTATCCATACAAAATTGTTTCAAAAAGAAATCCAAACAAAATCGAAAACAAATAAATCATTATACTAAACTAGGAATAATAAAATCTCATTAACTAAATCGTAGCTGTGTTCGAGTTTAGCAAACAAATTTCCCACTCATGATTCATAACGAAATTGATTTGGTAAATTGAGAGAAACATAATCATTTTGAATCAAAACGAACAGAGCTATAGAAAGCAAATCCAATCGGTTATATTTATTTGAACCAACTCAAAAAACAAAATTCATATTGAAATTCATACCTGCACAATCAGAAAACAACTCGATCATGATAATTTGGAATTGACGAAGGTCGTTGCTGCTTCGACGTTCTTGAAGACAATCGAACCAGTGGTTTTTTGTTTCTTTTCAGTGGCTTGTAACCTATTATTCTCTAACAATTTGATCTTTGATTGCAACAAGGGAACGTCGGTGTAATAACGCTCTAGAAAAACATTACATTGGATGCATGATGGTTGCTCGGGCTTTGATATCACAGGCGACGGTTTGTTTAAGTCACCAGAGGTTTCATTGTCCAGCTTGATTCCCGGGTAATTTGGGTCGTTTTTGAGGCAAGGGGGTAAGTTAGAGACATAGTCATAGGGTTTCTTAGAGCATAGACCATGAGAATAGGGGTACTCTTCAGCTAAGAAACGCTCGATATCGGATTCCGAGAACTCGCTCAGCACTATGGGATTTTGTTCGATGTTCTGTTTAGGTTTGTTCTGAGCAAGTCTTGACATCAATCGATCATTTTTCTTCCCCCTTTTGTCGACAATAGTATCACTGTCGTCTTTTTTCCTCCCAGGTATTTTGATGACCTTAATATCATCCTTAGTGCATGGGTTAACCAAGGCATCAACTAGGTCCAAATCGGGGCAAACTGAGGGTTTGACAGGGGGTAGAAGGATATGCAGTGGTACGGCCGGTCCAACCAAAGTCTCACTGACCACAGCCTTGTCGATTTGAGTAGACTTTGGATTAGCAAAGCCATTTCTAGAGAGAAAAGCTTGCCAATTATCGCCACTAAGGTTTAAATGGTGGACAATAATGAGATTAATCAAGCCGTGATGAAAAAGGGTACTATCGGCCTTCTCACGCTTGAATCTTTTAGACATTTTGTAAAGACTACTCAAGAAGTAATGCGGCATGTTCAAAGGATAGCCCATGAAATTCATCAATAACCGGAGGTGATACAGAAATAGCAAGCCATATCGAACTTCACAGGTCACAAACTGTTTAACAATCACCAAAAGATCGTGCCACCTAGGTTTGAGGGTAGAAATAGGCATACCTTTATCACAAGAAACAATCTTTCTTGATATGAAAAGTAAAGGCCACTACACCTCATCGACTTTGGAGTTTTTAAACCATCGTTGGCCTGTTACTGCCAGTCCTGTAGCAGAGCTTATGAATTCCTCATTGAGCTCGAGCTGTATGTCACTGACTTTATCCCTACACCCGTCAAAGGTGAGGGCTAATTGTTGGGCAACCGAAAGGTTGAAACCCTCGAACCTCTGTATAAACACTAACCAACCACTGTTTTCTAAATCCTTACAGGCATTGTCGAATAACAACAGAGTTTGGCTACCATTCGGTTCTATGCACACCACCGGTGCCATAGATAGGAGCACACGATGAGCTGGATGCATGGGCTAGGGTTCAAACAGAGTATACGCAGGGGCAGGACGCTCACAGGCTTACCCGAAAACACCAGGGGTGACCCAGGATAGGGGGAAGGCATTAATGAATGAATGTGTGAAGGTGGTGGAGCTATATCAGCCCATGCAAAACAGTCATTTCCCACAGTACAACCGATGGTGCATATAACGTTTCAAATCACTATTATATGTGTTAAGAACCATGCCATTCAAACCATTAATAAAATCCATGGTAAGTCGACCAAACATTTGTGCAAGCAATAGTACTAGCATAGTTTTAAAACCAAAATAATGATTCGAAATCAACACCAAAGGTTCAATCATATGAAATATGTGTTGTATGAAATGATTTACACCAAGGGTATAACCACAATGCCAAAGTGTTTTCATGAAACCAATTGTAAAAAAAAATCAATGAAAGATGATAAAATATCAAAACACCAATGTATCAAAACTCGATCATTAGGATATCATCACAGTCTTGTAAAAACGAAGTCATATTAACAATTAAAGAATACCAAATGAGTAAATATCTTGGATTCTTTCCAACTGTGTGACTATAATTAATTTGGAAACGCAATGAATGCATAGACAAGAGTAATCATAACAATCTAGTGACAATTTCAATGTGACTTCGAAATTAAAGTTTTCATGCTTGCAGTCGTGAAAACGAGAACAAAGGTAAGTGTGCAAATGCACGAAATAATAGTGTCGTTTTTATTCAAAGATTGCGATGAAAATCAAGGGTTGCAAAACATTGGCGTAGGCAGCTTATAAGGACAGTATAAAAATGTGAATTGGCTGCCACCAATGGTGACACACTGGTAGAAGCAGTTATCTCTTCCAAAAGAACAAATTCAGATAAGGATAACAGGAATAATTCGACAGAAAAATAACTAGAAAATTGTTTAAACATCATCACTGATCAAACATTCCAGCAATGTTTAAAGGATGAAAACTGAAAACAAACTTAAGACAAGTGATCCACGATATTCAAGATAAAATATTCAATACTGTTGATAGAGCCACTACTACCAGCAGGCTTCCATAGTCTCGACATGGTTGCATTTAACCCACTCAGATATCTGAATCCTACCAAGAAGTTCCGGATCAGAATAAAGGACGTTTTAAAGTCAAGAGGTTTCATATTTGCAAATTTTCATATACCCGACATTTCTTCATTGCCAGCGGGCCTGTTCAGTACCCTAGTAAAGTTTCCTTGGCATCATGCATGCATTTAACTGCTGCCGACAGACCTGTTCAACATCCCGACGGGTTTACAAGCACTTCCCACAGCTCTTTTTATTTTGTTTTTTGAAGATATATAGTTGAGCGTGTTGACGCTGAAAATTATTATATTTTAGCATATTTTTTATAGACCTCAACAGAATTTTTTAGAACTGTCCTTCATCAAGATCCAGAGATGGTTTATTTGCAGAACCAACCTTCTAAAGTAGGGAGACATCTTTTGAGTCATTCCTTTAGGGAACAGGGACAGCGTAAGAAGATAATAGATGATCATGACAGGATTTACTCACAGATCGAAATCAGTTAACTTCTTTCAAACAACAAACTTATCCAACAACAAATGTAAATTTCAGAAGTCTATAATTGATTTTTATACAATTTTTCAGTCGTCATTTTAGTGAAGGAATTTTCTGTTTTCTTTGTCTAAATAGCTCAAGATGCAAGTATGTGTATTTCCAAAAACAAAAAACTGATAAGTGCAAAGGAGAAATCAAAACCAAAACAACAAACGAAAATGCAAACAAAAGAAAAATATGTACATAGTATACAACGAGTTGTCATCAAGCAAAATATCTTTTCAGAGCCTGGCCATTCACTGGATAAGTGTCAGGCTGCCCCTCTAGATTCTGCAATCGGAAAGAGCTGGGACCCAATTTCTCAACAATTAAAAACGGTCCAAGCCATAAGTTTTGAAATTTCGTGTGCTCTCCTTTTCCCTCATGTGGTTTGTCCCATTTGAAGACAAGGTCACCTACTTTGAAGTTCCTATCAGAGGTAGAGTTAGAATCAAACCAGCTTTTAACCACTAGTCGATGTTGATCTAATTTACGTTTAGCTTGGGCTCTTACCTCTTCTAGTTTCATTAAAGCGTTAATCCGGTTTTCCAAAGGGGGACAATCTTCTTCTTGAATTTTCTGCGATAACTGTAGTGAAGGGAGAAGAATGTGTGGTGGCAGAATTACTTCTCCGCCATAATGAGGAAGAAGGGAGAGTTACCTACAAAAAAATTTGGTGTTACCCTATCATCCCAAATTGCGTTTAACAGTGCATTGTGCCAGTTTTTGTGACTTTCAACCACCACTTTCTTGATGGTTTTAATCAGATTCTTATTTGTTGATTCTGCCAATCCATTTCCCTGGGGGTAATAGCTAGCAGAATATTTCAATTTAATTCATTATTCTAAAGAGAACTCGCTCATCTCAAGAGACGAAAAGTAAGAAGCATTGTCGAATACTAAACAATCGGGGATACCAAAACGAGTGATAATATTCGAAATTAGAAAGGCAATTACTTGACTACCTGGTGAAATAATACGTGGCTGTTATGATAAAATTATGCTGCTGAGAGGATGGTGGATTGATTGGACCTATAATATCAAGGCCCCATTGCTAAAAAAGGGAGTCTACTAAAACGAGTTGCAAAGGAAAGGCTGGTTTTTGTAATCGCCCTGATGCTTTTTGAAAAATAGTACACTTATGACACAAGGCATGGGTGTCTCTAAAAAGTGTGGGCTAGTAATAACTGGCTCTTAAAACTTTATGGGCAGTGGTGTCACCACCAAAATGACCACCAGCTTCTCCTTCATGCAACTCTAGTAAGACTTTTTCGGCTTCGTCTTTTTCAAGACAGTGCATAAGTATGCCATCAAAATTTTGGCGAAACAGAATACCATTAACCAAATGAAAGGAGGCAGAATTTAATCTCAACACTATTATTTTAGTGGGATCCAGATGATGGGGGGATGACCCATGTTCAAGACAGAATTTTATATCATCATGCCAGGGACTGACAGAGTTTTGTGCACAACAGACTACATTTCGATCGTGTTGTCCTAGGTTTGACCTATCGCTTTCTTCTTGCTGTCCTGCTGCTGAATCAACAACTAACTTGCATAACCATTGGCCTCTCACTATCTGAGATGGGGTAATTTCTATGTCATACTCCTGCAAGGAGGTAACCCAATTTTCCCTCTTTTCACCTAGTTCTTTCTACACTAACAGGTTCTTGACGGCTGGGTAAGGGACAATAATCTTTGTCCTGGATTTCAAAAGATAAGACCGGAAGTGCTTGACTTCTTTGAAAATAGCGTAGGCTTGCTAATCTACCTCTGGGTAATTAAGTTCTACGCCTTTGAAAGAAGAGCTCATAAAGGCAATGGGTACTTCATTGTTTTCAGCGTTCTTTTGAGTTAGGACGGCAGCATAGGAATAGTCAGAAGCAAAAGTGTAAAGTGTAAAATCTTGCGAAAAATCGGGGCTCATGAGAGAAGGAGTGTCTATTATGGCCTTTTTTATTGCATTAAAAGCTTGATTTTCTAAGGGTCCCCAATGATATTGTGTGTTTTTCTTAATTAAATTCTATAAAGGTCTGACCATTTCGGAGAAACTGGGGACAAATCTCCTAACAAAGTTAATCTGGCCTAAGAAAGACTGCATAGACTTTTTGGATGTAGGAGGGGGAGGTTTCGAGATGACTTGAGTCCTTTCGGGGTCGATAATCATCCCTTTTCTTGACACAATAAATCTTAAGAGTTTACCCTGTTCTACTGCAAAGATGGATTTTTTTGGATTCAAGGAAATGTCGTATTTACGACATCACTGTAGAACGGCTCGTAAATGAGCTAGATGATCGTTTTTGTTTTTAGAAAAAATAGTAACATCATCTAAGTAAACCATGATGGACTGATTGATTAAGCCTTGGAAAGCAATGTCCATTTCTCTCTGGAAAGTGGCACCGACATTAATCAATCCAAAGGGCATTTTTCGATAAGCGTAGGTGCCCCATGGAGTGCGGAAGGTAGTTTTAAGTTGGTCTAGGGGAGACATCAGGACTTGGTTATATCCTAAGAAACTATCCAATAAAGATAGCCTCTCAAAACCAAATACCCGTTGAAGGATCTGTTCCATGGGTGGGACAGGGTAGTTGTCTTTATTAGACGCTCTATTAAGGTTTCGGAAATCGATGCATAGTCAGATTTCCCCACTTTTCTTTCGGACAAGGACAAGGTTAGAAATCCATTGAGTGTGCCTAACAGGGAAGATTATCTTAACATTTAGGAGCTTATTTAATTCTTTTTTGATGGTTAGTTCGAGCTTAGGGTGCATTTTTCTTATTTTTTGTTGAAAGGGTAAGGTTTGAGGTTTCATAGGAATGACATGTTGTATGATGTTAGGATCGAAAGCTTTAAGATCATCATACGTCCACGCAAAAACATCTTTAAATTATTTAAACAATTTAATAAATGCATCTTTTTCTTGTTCAGAACATCCTACCCCTAAATTAATGCACTGCGGATTTTCATTAGTTCCTAAGTTTACTTTTTCATATGATAATGAGGAACTATTGGTTTTACAGTTGACCAATTTTTTGAATTTATCTTGAAGATCATAAAATTTCTCTAATATAACTACAGATTTAGGGATCGAATTTACCATGTCCAATGAAGATTCAGGAGTTCTCGGATCTGTTATTACCGTCAAATCCCGCAAATTGTCATCGTGAGTGCATTCGTCTATGACCACACCTTGAAAAGTTTCTTCCATATGCAAGAAGCTAATAATCTGCTAATCATCGTTGAAGACCCTCCAGTTGGTGATGTTGTCGGGAACGGATGGTCTGAACAATAGTTTGACGGAGAATGCGTCTGGGGACAAGCCTTCTGCAGGAAAGAGTTTAGAAGCTACATTAGCTAATAAATCGGCTTCAGAATTATTCAATCTAAGAATAGAATTTATATTGAAAGCCGAAAATTTATTCATTAAATTCCATACCTCGGATTGGTAGCTTTTAAGATGCAGAGATAGGCAATGGATATAATCTCTTACCTGTCTAACTACGATTTCAGAATCACCAAAGACAGTAAAGTTTTGAATATTCATGTCTAAAGATTTTTTGAGACCTTGTAGTAAAGCCTCATATTCTGTTGTGTTATTAGTACATTCAAATTCTAGACTCCATGCAATCAGAGTTTTGTTACCTGCCGGATCGATAATAATGCAACCTGCACCAGCTCCTTCTTTGTACTTTGACCCATTGAAATAAAGAGACCAAATATGATTTTTATCAGGTGTATGAGACCATTGTGTAGAAGCTGTTGGCTGCACATATGCCACAATCTCGGACTATTGTTCTGGGTTGGTGATAGCTGAAGTCTCGGCCATGAAATTGCCGAAAAAGGTATCCATCCCTTGTATTTCGGGTGAATCGACAGAGGCTGTAAATGGTCCATTGGGATCATTCAAATCTGTGACCATGAACTTAAGGTAGCATTCATGATTTACCCTGATCTTGTTGGGCTTGCCGTTCTCTAGAAGCCACAGGTGAGACCAATCTGTCGCGAAATAGCCGTGTAGCTGCTCCGACCAGTCCTTTCTTAAAAATAGACCATACACTTCTGGAATATCTACAACAATGATATCAATAACTTAATGAACTTTGGGGTTAGACGATAATCTTATAAGCACTTTCCTTAATTCTCCTACAACTTTAACACTGGTTCGATCAAGTTGGATGATTTTTAGGGTGGATGGTTCAACTTCAGCGTTAATATTTTGACACACAGACCATGGAATCACATTGGATGATGATCCTGAGTCTACCATACAATTGTGCACGTTTCTATTAAACATTTCGAAAGTTAACAAAAATGGAGGTACATTTTTGCGAGTACTAAGGGTTGTTGCATTTTTTTACTCGCAGTTTCTAAAGCTAGCTTATCTACATTATTTACATTATTTACAGGAAGGATTCCTTTGTCTTGAGGATTAGGATTATTTTTAGTAGAAGTCTTCTGAGGAACTTTGTTCTGAATAACCTTGTTACCACTTGAATTACCATTTCTGCCATTCTCTGCGATATTCTGTAACATTTTTTGTAACAGAAATGGAAATTTCAATAAATCATAGACATAAATGTTATCCCTTAACTTTTTGAGGCCTTCACCTAAATCATAATCTAAGTTGGGGTTCACATGACTCTGTTTAGTCTCAGTTGGTTTAGATTGCTTTGGAGGCAAAGTCGTAGTGTTTTTGGAAGAAGGTTTTCTTGCTGTCTTACTCCTAGTATTGTAGGGATGTACTGTCTCGAAGTTAGCTTGGAAGATGCTATCCGAGAAGTGTCCAAAAATGTTTGGAGAAGACTCTTCTTCTTGCACTGTCTCTTGCTCAACAACCTCCTCAGGAATCTCAAGAGGCATCAAGTTATCACGGGCTTCTAGAATTGTTTGAAGGGAGTATTGCAGACTTTCTAGATTAAGGCCTTCAGTATTCGGATTAGGTCGGTTGGTTGGGAAAGACTTCCTGAACGGGGGCATGTAAGGCCCTTTGCTCGAAGAATCTTCTTCAGTCATCCTTTTCAAATCTATAACTTGGTTTGACAGTTTTTGAACGACTTTAGCTAAGTTTTCTAAATCCGAGCTTTCAGGTTGTGTTTTACTTTGAGTAGGTCTAGGGAGGATTTCGATCTTCTTTTTGGAAGAAGAACTAGTCTCTGTTTCGTTGCTAGTAGTGTCTTTTAGACTAAGTATGTCTTTTTCAATCTGGCTAGCCTCTTCGAAGGCTTCTAACAACGTGGCTTTCTTAGATCGTTTAACCCAAATGGCTATACTTTGATGCAAGGCTTTAGTATAGTATGCTATGATAAGATTCTCGGCAGGCATCGAATCCATAGGGATTTGGTTCTTAAGTGTTAAGAATTTTTTATTAAAGTCTTTAATTTTCTCTTTTGGGTTCATTCTTAAGTTAGAAAGGTCCATGACTAGGACTTCCGGAGGCTTACCGTCTCCGAACTTTTCCAAAAAGCATGACTCGAACTTTTCCCAAGACACGATGGTATGGGGTTTCTGGGCAAAGTACCATGTAGATGCATTGCCCTCGAAAGTGTAGGGGAACAACCTACAGACTACGTCTTCATGCTCGACATTACGGAGTCTAATGGCTAACATAAATTTTTTAGTGTGATCTTCAGCGATCTGTTTAGAGTCAAGGTCAAACTTGGGAAGCCACTTCTCCGAATGTTTGGGTAAGGGATGTTGATCTCCAGGTATGGCTACTGCATCCTAGTCAAGCCAAGGTCTAGCAGGATTGTTCTGGTTGGCCATTGGTGTAAGTGGTGTAGAAGGCTATGAAGGAGAATTTCCTTTGTTAGAGGAGTCTTCTCCAGAAGAAGAAGGAGATGAGGGAGGTATTCCAGATCCCCTTGCAGCAGGAGTGAGGATTGGATCTGTAGGGTTCACAGTGAGGTTAGTGCCTCCGAGTTGTTCTCTGAGATCAGATAAATCTAAAGGTTGGTCCAAAGGTCGATTTGGTTGCCTCAAACGGGCTAAGGCACTATGTGTTCTTATAAGAGATTGGCGGACAATCTCTTGTATGTCACCACCTGTAGGATTTGGGGTTGTTGGCTCAACTGTGATCCGTGGATCGTCGTTTGATGTGGTTGATGTTTGAGGGGGGATGTTATCGTTCGAATGACTTCTTGTTACTATAGGTGAGCGATTAGGTGGTGGAGGAGTCTTACGACCGCCTCGTGCCATTAATAAATTTCAGGCCCTCCTTCTAGCGCCATTTGTTGACATGCGAAAATGAACGCTCGCCAACTGGAAGAGTGGATCCGATCTGGGGTTGTCTAAATAACCTAAGCCGTTTGGGATAACCCACCCTGACGGGTTTCGCGGCTCCGTTAGCCGATCTAAGTACTAGAAAAACAAATGAAAACTACACTAAGGAACTAATCTAAATGAAAACAATAATTAAAACAAACTAGTAACTAAATCTAAACTTTAAATATACAATCTATTACCTAAATCATACAACTATAATTCTATAAAAGTAAATGTTTAATTATCAACAGAATCATCTTTAATTACAAATATACAATATTTACAAATTACATATTTAAACTAAAACCTGCAAAAATCATTTGTAATATGTCCTAAGACAACAAAACTATTATTTTTTTATTTTTATAATTTTATGAAAAAGAAATAGAATAAAAACAATCTAAGTTAAGCAACTAAAATAATAACTCTAACTACGAATCTAAACTAATATATTTATCTAAACTACTTAAATAACACTAATAAGTTAACTATTAAATGACAAATAACAAACTGACCTAAAGTAACGCTATAGGTTTGTCCTGTATCCAATAGTTGATTCAGTTGTTCGGTGGGAGGAAACCTCCACCGGATTATCCACGAACTTCTCATAAATAAGAAGCAACTGTGCTCTTCAAATATAAATGACAGGACAAACAAGACAAAAAAAATAGCAACAATTTTATGATTTACAAACCATCACAATTAGATAAATCTGTGTGCAACAATTTGTGCAAAACAATTCAATTAATGAAAAAGATAAACCTGTATTCATTAAATTGAAATAAAGTGATTGCGGTATTTTTAAATAAGAGATATCAGATATGGACAACATATAAATCAAATCACATCAACATGCAATGAATTATGATAGCTAAAGTAGTCGATAATTAATTGCAAACTAATATGCAGAAAACCTAAAACAAAAGTTTGATATATTGAAAGCGAAAGCTATTACAAGACATCAACTTTCATCTCAGTCTGAATCATAAATCCATAGTTTGGTTTTCTCTATAGTGATGATAATGGGTTTATTACAAAAAATGACAAGTATTTAAAGACCTCCCATAGCGTAAAACATCCCTGTGGGAATTATCAAAACAGTTTACAAAAAATCTGGGGATAATATCCCAGTCTCTATTTCTGACTCAAGCTAACAACTTAAAATGAAAACTACATCACAAAAATATCTCCTAAACTGCTACAACATGCCCAATTGATCATTGTAATTCGTATGCACCTGAAAGAGGACAAGAATAGATAAGATTAGAGCATATTTTATTGACAAAATTGACAAAAATCTAATTTTTAAGACGAGCTACAGAATCTTGCAATTCTGTCGCTGGTCTAAATTGATCACATAATTGTTTCAAAACCAATTCTAATCTTAAAGAATTATATTCAAACTATTAAACAAATATTTGATTGCTAATTAGAAACCAAACAAATCATTCAAATCAAAATCTTCTATGCTAATTTGAGAGCAAACGAAATCGTGGTCGAACAAATGGTATTTTGTTCAATTTGTTATCACCAATTTGGGGTAAACAGAATCGTTTAGATTATCTGAAAGAAATGAAATCATTTTCATGGATCAATTTCAATCGACACAAGTTGTAAGTTAATTCTTTGTGCAATAATTTATGTTGACTCAACCATTAACAAAATCATTTTAAAATCCAAAACTAACAGATATGTTTTTTTTTTTTTT
>ML780216.1:226364-237927 GCA_009831015.1 Picea engelmannii | reverse complement strand
CCTCAGGGGGGTCCGGAATACCACCTTCCCCCATGCAAAACTGCCCATCCAAAAACTCAAAGACTCTAATTTTCCAGTTTTGACCAGTCGTCCTCCGAAGTGGATTCTGGGAGAACGAAAATGAATTTTTAAAAATCGAGAGAGGATTTTATCCATTATGGGATGAAGAACAAAATACTTTCTTAATTGTTTCAGAGATACCACCATATGGGAGAATCAAATCTATCTTTCAACCTCATTTTTTGGATTTTCTGCTCTTTCTGTTTCAGTCCTCTTTTTGCAAGAGTTGTTTCGGTGCACTGGAGATGAAATTTAATAAATAGAAAGAGATTTTTTTCCAGAACATGCTCATATACAATAACCTCCTTCATTGTTTTTCCATATGTCAGCATTGAAGAGAAACAAATGTATGAGTGGACCACTTTTTTGCAGAAATTTGGTCAGTCTTTCATGGCGGATAGTTCTAGATTTTTTGGGATTTGTTTCTATTTTTGGCCGAGGTGGTTGAATCTGACTTCATAATACTGGAGGGGGGATCCCTCCTATTTATTGATGTGATTTTAATATAAAAGGGTTGTTGATTCTGGCACCTAGGGAGGCTATTCGCTGTAATATTTTTCTGATTCACCAGGAATACAAAGGGACTTTTTCAAAGGATTCTTGTAGGTCGACAATTGGAGAAGTTTTCTTTATTCTTTGAATGTGATTCTATTCAGTCTTCATTATGTTTCTCTCTCTCTAATTTTCAGAAGGAGATTTAACGCATAATTTATCTCTGATACTCTGTGTAGTGCTTTTGAAAATCTAAATGTTTTCCTCTGATACTACAATAAATAAATTCTTGAATGTTTTTTTTGTTGTAGTTGATTGTCTCATTTGTTCCTTCTATACATCATTTTATTTCTAAAGGATCCAACGTCTGCATTACCTTGCCCTATGAAAATACCTTATAGACCTGTGTTTAATTTCAAACTTGTCACAGACCCCATAGCCCAATGGGATTCTAAAGCAGTCATTTAGCCAAACACCTCAAATAAAAAACAAACCCATGTACAGTATAGCTAGCCTAATATCCTATTCCAAATAAGGCTATATCAGATAGAGAGATCTCTCTCTAAGTCTTGGAGGGCTAGATAAAAGACTCGAAGTGGTTGTGATGTTGCCTCTGTGACTGCCTCCATAGCCTTGGGTAAATTACAGAGTGCTAACACCTCCCACCACATGTGCTCACATAGAAATTGGTTCTTTTCCTACCAATATGTTGATGAGGGTATAGTGTTTATGGGAAATGGTATTCCATGTAAAACTGTTGGGGTTGGAAGTATTAGAATCAGGATGTTCAATGGTATTGTTAGGGAATTAATGGATGTTAGATATGTATCTGAGCTTAAATCAAAATTGATTTCATTATGAGTGTTAGATTCATGTGGATATAAGTATACGGGTCAAGGTGGAGCTCTCACAGTGTCGAAAGGGAATTTAGTAGTGATGAAGGCAACAAAGGTTGATAACCTTTATAAGATGGAAGGCAGTACCGAAGTGGCATCTGAAGTGACAGATGTATCTTCTTGTTTATGGCAGAAGCATCAAGGTAATAAGAACAAGAAAGAATTGCAGGTATTGGTAAGAGGTAAATCAGTTCCAGACTGAAAATCTTTGTTTCTGAATTCCTGCTTGTTTTATATCTCTGGAAATTGTGATGATGGTATAAAGGGATGTTGTGTGTGGGATCCTACTTCTCACAAGGTCATCCTTGACAGAGATATTGAATGTATGGAACAACCAAAAGGGTTGATTTAAGATCGCAACGGTAAATTTGTTTGCATGTTAGGTAATTCATTGTATGGCCTATTGGTACCCGAGCAAATATACAAGAGGTTTGAATCCTTCATAGTGACTTGGGATTTATCAAAGGGTAGGAATGACTATACAGTTTATAGTATAGTCGCAGTCTTGATGTTCCTTGCTAATGATATGCTCGATGCAAGCCGAAGCATGGATAAACTCAGTAAGAAAATGACTCAGATGGACAGGAAAATTTAGGTGAGGGATCAAGGAGCAACAAAACAAATTAAGGGCATGGAAGTATACAGAGGTGGTAATGGTAAGTTGTGGTTGGAGTTTAGGATGAACATTGAAAAACCAGTATTTATCCCTCTTGCTTTCCATTATAAGTTTTCTTCAAGTATAGGGCTTGTCTATAAAGAAGAAAAGGTTATGCTTCGTGTAAGTTCAGTAGGAGGTCTGTTGTATGTGTTGAAATGGTTAAAAACAAATGTTTCACATGCTAATGATGTTGTCAGAAACGTGACAGATTCAGGTGTTGTAGTGAAATGGGTTTTTCGACGTATGGGAAGCACAAATGTCACCTATAATAGTTACACTGATATGGTCTGTGATATTTGTAATGTATATTTTACAGGTGTTTTGGACAGGAGGAGACCTATCACTAAATATGTCTCACAACATAGTTGTGGAAGACATGTTGGAGGTGGAGTGACCCCTCAGGAAATCCAAAGTCATGCAAGTCACACAGGGAAGATCATGAAATCAATTTTATTAGAGAAGCTGCAACGGTGCTTGGCTTCTCTTGGCTTGCAGAAAAGATGATGAACAAAAGGAAGAAGCAACGTATCATGTTAGTTGTGGTCAAGGAGGAGATTGTTGGGATTTGGTGACAACCAATTACCAAAAAAAGATTTGGATCCTATTATTCTGCGTTGGTTACAACCAAATAGACAAAGTTAGAATATGGATAGGGATTGCATCTAATAATCAGTTTCATGTGTGAATGTATAAATTCATGTAAGTTCGTAGAGGCAAAATGATTGTGAGAGACTGAGTGTGTGAGAGACTTGCAAATCTGATGTAATCTCCATAATCCGAATAATAAAACAACCGATGCCTATGCTTGGTGGACGTAGCCCAACATTTAGGTGAACCACGTGAAATCCCTGTGTCTATTTCTTATATGTGTGATTGTTAATTGTCAGTGTGAATTGTGTTTTCCGGATTGACAATTCTAACAATGAGGAGCATATTATGTGATGTTAAGAGCCCATGTGGCATTATCCATACTACTAAGGATATAGTCGTTTCCATCGCTGTCTCACACCACATGCAAGCGAGCCTCGGAGGGAAGGTGAATTCAGTTGACATGACTGATGCGGAAGGCAATCTACCCCAGCTCACCTCGCCCGGGTTGCTTCTACAGACGTTGAAACAGGTCCTTGAAAGATAAGAAACCTTGAATGGAGGCTCTCATGTGTAGCTGGAACCTACATTACATGTTACTATATCATGTTTGGATTGGCTTCTAGATTTTCAGCTATGATAATATCAAGTCCCTGCAATATGGGGAGATTGTATATTTTTGTATGATCTAATGTTGTAATTCATGTGATTCTTCACATGGGGTTTTAATCTTTTTTAAGTTTGGTCCATTATAAATGCGGGCTTTCATGGAGGAATTACTCCAGAGTGTTGTTGTTATGATCACTGCATTTTAAAATTTAATATATTATTTGAATATATATGGGCCTTCATCTTTTTAAAATTTGGTGCATTACAGATTGCGGCATTCCGAGAGTAATTCTTCTAGAGCGTGTAGTTTCTATGATCACTGCATTTTGAAATTTAAAATACTGTTTGAATCTATATGGAGATTGACAGAAGACTGTGCTGTGCGTTTTTGCTTTCTGGTAATAGCCGTAATCCATGTGAGATGTCAGACGGATCTAATTCTAACAGTAACCCTTCTTTCTAAGATAATGCAAAGAAGAGATAAGAAAGTCTATAGAATATTTAGCTGTAACACACTTCATTCTATTATAAATTTCGATTTCAAGTAAATGAATCTTATCTTGTAAATTTCAGATTGCAACTAAGTGAATCAAAACTTTGATATTAATTAATATAAAATTATTTTAATTTTGAATTTATTAAAATAATTTATTTTAATTTTAAATTTTATAAGTATTAAATATATATATATATATATATATATATTTCTTATATGTAAGAAATTTTCAATTAAAATAAATATATTCTTATATAAAATATATTGAATTAAAATTAATTTACTAATGTGCATACATAGTAGATATAGTTTATTTACTATAATGCTATTTTTACATATACAAATATGCTATGAACGATTACTATTTAATTAACTAACTTTTACTTTTTCTAAAATATTATATTGATTTATATTTTTATTTTTACATATTTAATATGTTAATGATTATTATTTAAATTAAATTAATTTTTAACTAACTTTTAGTTTTTATAAAATATTATATAGATTTAAGGTATAGTTTTTGGGAATTGAAGCCATATGGAACATACTTTACAATGTCTTTAATACTAGGTTATGTGAATAATTATTATTTAATTCAATTAAATTTATTTTTAACTAACTTTTACGTTTTATAAAATATTATATTGAATAAAGATATCAGCCTTTTGGAATTGAGGTGACATGGGAGATACTTTACAATGTCTTTAATACTAGGTTGCACTTTAAAATGCACTTATACTTTACAATCTCTCTAACATTGAGGAGGATATTGAACCTAGTGCTATTCACTTACATAAAAGACTTCATATTAAACATTGTATCAAAGCATTTGATGCCTAAATTTAAAGACATATTATGTGGTTCACCCTCATAGTAGGGTTCACCCTAATAAGTTTGTGAGAGTTAGCATGACTCCCCATGTTGTATCTAGCCTCACATCGAGCTAAATGCTATGGCGTCGTTGTCTATCATGGGTCGGTGTGATGGTGATGGTTCTCAACATTTATCTCTACTCCAACGATGGATCTCCACACATGCACCGAATGGAAGACATGAGATGGGAGCATAAGTACTCTTCAAGGCATTGTATGAGGTCATCTAAACGATGGTATGGGGTCATAAATTGGCTACAACTCAATTAGTCGAGGAGTTATGGTTGTTTATAATGCACCAAGAAGGAGCGAAATCGGACTTGTTTGGTCTTGCTTATAAAGTTTGAGGTGGGAGGTTTGGCCTCATACATTCCATGCCATACGCTTAAGAGGTCGCTTGTGTGCCATACGCTTAAGAAGTCGCTTGTGTTATGTAAAGGAACCTTACCGTACGCATGGGGTAAGAAATCCCTTTAATTGCTAACTTGATGTTGGCCACCTCTTACTTATAACCTATTTGTGATTTCAATTAGAAATGGAGCTAATACTCCAATATTAACATTTTCAAATGGTATAGGTTTCTAGCAATACCTCTTATTTCCAACTTCTTAATGATTTCATAAATAAAATAAACAAAATGACTTACAACTTACAAAATATCCATAAATATTTAGGAAGTTAAGATAATATATTTTCTATGCAATGTTATGAACTTATCCCATGTATAGAATCACTTAACATAGGAAGAATTTCAAACTTTGTGTGAATTACATCAATAAAACGATAATTCCATCTCCAAATAATGTGCAAATATTAGCTTTATTTGCAAGATATTTCAACTAAAAAATCCCCTAATCAAAATCTTATAATGATATTTTTCTTTTCCTAAAAAGGATTAAAATGTTTAGGGTTAGTGTTGGATGACTTTTATCTACACCAATTTTAGGATTTCCTAATCCCACTTAGCAACACTTTGCCCCTGCCAAATATGTACATCTTAATATCATCTGATATATTGAATTATCTTTTAATTATTTTTAATCGCCACAATATGAACCCACATGATATCACATTGGTTTACTAGTTAATTCCACATGTATTTTTTCTTAAATGGCCCCTTCCAATGTAAATAAACTAGAGATAAAATACCAATCCATAGTCATATATATACATGAAACACATAATGCTCATTTAACAACTAAAATGACATGTTCAACTTTCTGGAAATAAATTGTGTGAAGGTTTATGAAATGTCTGATGTTGACATTTCAAGTGGAAATTCCACTAGTCATCATGGACAAATAAATTTCTAACAATGATGAAAATAATTTTGATTTAAAGGATTCAAACCATCGTTAATCATTTAGAACAATATAAAAAATTGTTGAAAATGGAAAATTATTAGACATTTGTTGATCATTGACAAGATAAGAAAGGATGGGATTAGTGACATCTCTAAAATTTACAGAATTTAAAGTTCATTGCTCTAGTTGTATTTGGTTTGAATGGTGGATAATCATTGTTGTGGGAGACAACTTCTTTTATCATAAACTCTATTTTTTGAAAAACAAGTTTACAAGTATTTCGTTATAAAATCAAATATAGAAAGAACTCAATTTAAAATGCACACATATAAAAATGCAAAACTAATCTAGTGGCAAAGTAGATAGGTATGTGTAAATTAAATATGTATCAAGAAAAAGAGACAAGGTATGAACAAAGTTTTACAGTTGACTTTTGAAGTAAACAAATATAAAAAGTGCACTGTGTGTGTATATATATATATATATATATATATATATATATATATATATATATAAACGATTGTTATGTCTTTGAAGTGGGACCAACTCCAAAAACGGCTCAACAAAGAACAAGATTCAGCTACAAGTAATACAAGGAAAACACCTTCTACCGAATGTTTTTGTGGAGTTTTTTAGTGTTACAAAATTTGGCAAAATCTTAAAAAAAAAAACTTTTCTACAACCTCCTCTACTCACTGTGGAATTTTTAGCAGAGGTTTTAATGGAAGCTCCATATAACTAAAAAAAATAAGGTGGGAAAAGGTTCTAGTGGATTTTTTTTTCGGTGTTGTTATTGTGAAAACGCATCGGTGTGGTCTCGACAAACTCGCACCACTGCGTTAATATAATACAAACGAACGAGCACGTTAATATAATAAAACATCCTTGGTGCATTTATAAATATTGTGCATTGGTTTCTCCTTTTTCGTCGTATGTAGAGCACCATTTCTCTTATAATTTTTATGCACTAGTTCCTCCTTGTTCTTGTATGAAGCACTAATGTGTTTCAGGTTTTGTAAGCACCAATGTGTTTTAGGTTTTATATGCACCAACGCATTTACATTATAGTGAGCACAAGTGAGATTAATTTATTGTGAGACCCGATGCATTTAATATAGTGTGCAGCTCGATGTTTGTATAATTAATATGTATCGATGTCTGTTTTACCATGTGGACCAAAGGGTCATGAAATTTCGAATATTCAAGATAAGATGTCAGTGTCATTAGTTTTACTAACCACAGGTGTGTATATTATAGTAAAGGCACCGATACGCATATTATAGTAAAGGAACCAGTGCGTAAATAATATTTAGATCTCTTGTATGTATCATAAATGTAACCCACAAGTGCATACATTATTTTTAGTCCCCTGGTGTATATTTTAAATATGTGAACCATACAATTTTGAATCAATAAATATTATTGTAAATTATAATGTTTATGTAACGATATGTTTTTGACATATTTGTTATTATAATTAATGTGCACCTATGCATATGAATCCTAAAAATGCAACACTTTCTATATTAAATCACACATTGTCTAGTAAGTTCAAAAGAATACAATGCACTAATATGTATATATTTTAATTAATTTTTTTTACAAATTTCAATTAATAATTTCAAAATCAAATATTGTTTATAATAATATTGTTTCTAATGAATTACACCTCTATTATTTCTAACAAGTTAATCATCCACATATTAGTTATTTAGGAACCCAACATTTTACAACATTCCACAATGCAATGAAATAAGAAACCCAATTTATTATATATGAATAACATACCCATTGTCATACAAAAAGGGACAACATAAAGGTCCACAATAATCAAATTGGAACCAAAATTTAATTGTTACACTTTTTGGTAACATGTCCTCGTGCAATTGGGACAATATGTTGCGTACATTAAACAAAATCCCTCATTTTCATAGACAAATATTCCAAAACATACAAGTCACACTAACATTCAATTATATTGATTGTTATTCATTAGAGGAATTGTTGTCACCACTTGAGTTGTGTGCATGCCTCATTTCTTCATCATTTGTAGGCGATATTGTACTTTGGTTTTTTAATAAAATGTTTTCATGATCAGCTTGTTTTTTATGTTCTGCCATTTAATATTCTATCTACAAACATAGAAACAAACTATAATAAGTATATCTACATTTATATATATTAGAATATACTTTCATCAATAAAAAAAACATACCATAGCACCAAGTCTTTCATAAACAATACACATTCTTTCAAAGCCATGCTTCATGGGTTCTCTTAAAATCTCCTTTGTTGGTTTTATTCCATACTTTGCATCTTCAATGTTTAATATGACATGATAAAGCACAATCTATATAATGAATATAAAGTTTTCTTGTTGTTTCACTATTTATAGAACAAGAAAAGTTAAACAAAATAGCTACTTACAAATTGTTCAACTAAATTTGCATACTTCAATATATACTCACAACCCACACTTAACTCATTGTTTATCAATTCATGGGTTGACTCCTCTTTGTATATTAGCACCTACTAGAATACATCCATGGACAAGTGTAAATGAATTATTTAAATATAAAGAACACAATAAACATGAAACCTTAAGAAAGACCAAAAACTTAAATACTCACAAAGTTTGAGATCAACCATTTTATTGCTTGTCATAATGTCTTGTGTGTTCAATAGATTTTATTTTTCTTTCTTTTCTGCAATAAAGCAATTGAAAATTAGTATTTCACACAATAATGAAATTTGATGTACATAAAAGAATAAATAAATGATTACATACCTCTCATGCACATTGTAGTCGAGATGGCTCCCCTTCTGATTCAATCATGTTCATTTATTTTACCATATTCTTCTACATATTTTTGGAAATCCCTACTGACATGTCTTGATTTTCACCTTGTTTTCCCTTAGAAATTTCAAAATTTACTTAGAAGAAAAACGTAGGAATCAAAAAATATAAAAATTATGTAATTTAAAAAAAAATAAGATTTTGATGTATATAGTAACTTAATATGCACTGGGGCATCAATCATATTTATATGCATTGATACATGAGCCATATATATACACATCGGTACAATACAACAATGCCATTGTGAAATTGAAAATGTTTTACAATTTTTTATATTCAACCGATGTTTTATTAATTAAGAAAAAACATGACTTCCTAAGTACTTTTTATTACACAATGTTGACGTGTGAGCAAATTTAATACATGGTGATTTCCATATTAAAAAATATTTTTTCTATTTTAAACTCAATGCCACACTTTGTAAAAAATGCACCATGTTGATTAACTAGATAAAATGCGCACCACCTGTCATGAAAGGGATTTTTTTTTTTTTAATGTAAATTAAGTTGTGTTGTCAACATACAAATACGAATCGATTCTCTTACTATGTATAGAGTGCATTGGTAATCGTGAGGGCATTTAAAAAAAATCCAATATTGATAGGACAATTTGGGATCCAATGCAATGAGTGGTTTTATTGTAACGTATAAGAATTTCCCTTATATAAATAAACAAACCTTATAAAAAAACTGTTTAAAAAATGTTATCCCTGCTAAATATAGAAAGAGAAAGCAATAAAGAAATGGGGAAATTAGGGCTTCCAATATTGAAGGCTACTATAAAACCCTTTTTTTGTTTGGAACTGCACTGAAAATTCTTTGAAAAAAATAGGAGAATGCTTAAGATGATTAATAGAATGAAATTATACTTGAAACTTATTCTCTGGAGATTCCTATGTGATTTACAATACTCCCCCTCGAATTAGGTTCTTTAAAAAAATCCACTCACTCTGAAGTGTTTGCTAATAATATTTGTTGCACACATATCCCTTCTAAAATTTGACAAAGAAATAAAAAAATGAATATGGTTTTCATTTATAAACACAAAAATTGAAATTTCTTCTCATTTTTTCATTGTATATTTCCACACATTGATGATAAATGCGTGCCGTATTTTTTTTCAAACATTTTTGGTGCTCTATATAGTGATTAGTGCACTGATGAAATGTGTACTTATAAGACATTGATTTGTTTTGATAATAAATTTCAACATATTTATAGTAAGCATATGTTATTTTTCTAACTTTCTTTAGATAGTGAATTATACAGTTAGAAACTCACTGCAGTGTGTAAATAATAATGCACCATAAGACAATTTAATTTGAAAAATGCAAATGCAAACATCTACATATAAATTTTTTGGAGGTTTTGCTTTGGGGAGGAAATAATGAAACTCAGTCTTTGGTTCTTTGCTCAATTAAATGGAAGAGTGTGTTTGGTTTATCCATATGCATCTCTCTATGATGGAACACACCCTCAAGTTATAAAATTTATTTGAAATTATTTTTGAATTTAGATTGTTCTATGGTGCACATGATGATAGTTTTGGCTCAACTGCAAGAAAAAAGGAATTATAATATCCAATGGCCAATTCTTCATATTCTATCTCATTTCGTATCATTGGAAGTCCTTCAAGTTCTCTCACGTCAATTGTAGTACATCTATATTTTATTAATAATTTATTTATCTTATTGAATTTATGTTGTGTGGAGGTGCACTTGAATAATTGTTCATTGAATATTGCAGGATGAAGATTCAAGATTGAGTTCACATGTTCAATATATTATCATACTCCCAAAATTTCACAAGCATATGTTTGATGAAAATGGATAATTACTTTACCCTAGACCAATCCTAACATGACATCTTCCAGCAACCGGTCTGCGTCAAAGATATTACACCATGAATTTGATTTTTGGATTTGCAATGGAACTAATGTAAATGTGTTACTTAATTCAACATTTTTTTATGAAGTGGTTGCTTTCATGTTTATTGTTGGGGAAAATATGTCCATGCTTCTAGCAAGTGTTTGGTATAATGTTTGAACACATTAAATGCATTGTGTTATTAATATTATTAATGTAATGTTCCATATTTTTACATTCATGATTATGATGACGAGCAATCTCTCCACCATCTATTGTGGCACCCCACTATGATGTCAAGTGATGAGATTGTTGCTAAAAAAAAAAACTTGGAGATGAACTATACCAAGAATGGTTGAAACAACCACATATTCAACTCCCACTACGTCATGAGTCACCAATTCAAAACCTCGATAGTTTCTTCACATGTTGAGGATGAAGGAAATGATAGCATGTTGGTATGAATGATTTATTGTATGAAACCCAAGCGATGGATGAAATGTTTTTAAATGCAAACCAACAAAAGGAAGTAGGGGATGATGGTGATATTGTAGATTCCTTCTTTGAAATCCTGTAATTTGCTTCGACCACCCGTTTAGTCGAGTACAGGGGTATGCAATCTTTACCCAGCTAAGGAAAATAATTTTATTGTACAAGTTAATGCATGTTTCTCGGATATTTCAAGATAACTAAGCATTAAGTCCCATCAATTTTTAGGGAATTTTGTCACACAATGAAAGAAGAAAATGGTTGATTTTATTCATTCTTAATGATAATGTACATTTATATTTCCCACTAATTGCAGGTTACTCAAATATAAGGTACTTATGAGTGATAATGTTGTTGAGATTATGTTTATACTAA
>ML780216.1:215937-226332 GCA_009831015.1 Picea engelmannii | reverse complement strand
GAATCATTATACGATACTTTTTAATTTATTTAACCATTGATCAATATATTATTATCTAAGAAACAATAATCACATATCAACTCAAATCACATTGTACAAAGTTTAATGTGGAAATCCTTGCGAGAAAACCACGAAAGATTACTCAACAAGATGTAGGCACCAACTTATTGGAGACATCAATCTCCTCAACTAAGCACCAACTCATTAAGATATGTGTAGACACCAATCCATGATCTTCATACTCTATAAAGTGACATCTTGTTCGATTCCTCAATTATTTAGCCACAATATTATGTCAACCCCACTTTAGTTTTAAGTGGTTTTGACTTACCTTAAGTACTTAGCCATAACCATGCTCTCAATGGGGAAAACATTATATTTTACAAGGAGAATAGGATACAATGTATTGCATTTAAATATTATAATTTATAAAACACTTATGTATTCGCTCAATATTTATTCAATATTCTCTAGAAATGCTATAACCCCAAACTTCACAACCATATAAGATAACATGTGTGACAAGAGTCTCAAAGAAAAGTTTTTTATTATCTCGTTGTCAAATGTTCACTCGATTATAATTGCTTTCAAGGCCAAAATAAGATTTCCACCAGCCATTTGTCTTTTTGAGAATGTAGATGGACTTCTAGATACTTGCATGAAGTCACTTCATCCAAGTTGTTGTTTTCATACAGAAAATTATGGTAAGTGATATTTTTGCATTTCATTATCATAACTTTTGACTTGTCAATGTTAATGGTGGTACCAATACTAGAGTAAAAATCCTTGAGAATTCTTAATTGCTTATCTAGATCATAGAAACATCTAACCATAAGAACAATATCATCACTATAAACAAGACAAGCATAAACAATACAAACAATTACTATAAAAAAAAACGATACACACCCACCAAGCTTATTCCAAACAACCCTCTAACTTATATATATAATATATACAAAACAATCTTAATTTTATCATTACAATTCCACATTCCATATTATATATACATAAAGTATATAATAATGTACTATTGTATAGTACAATGTAGTACTAATAAATAAAAAATTATAAGAGCCCACGTAGCACTATCGAGACTACTAAGGCATAATCGTTCCCATCGCTGTCTCACACCACATGCAAGCGAGCCTCGGAGGGAAGATAAATTCAGTAGACATAATTGATGCGGAAGGTCATTTACCCCAGCTCACCTCGCCTGGCTCGCTTCTACAAACGTTGAAACAGGTCGTTGAAAGCTAAGAAGCCTTGAATGGAAGCTCTCATGTGTAGCTGAAAAGCTTTCTAGATTTTCAGCTATAATAATATCAAGTCCCTGCAATATGGAGAGATTGTATATTTTTTTAATGATCTAATGTTGTAATTCATGTTATTGTTCGCATGGGGCTTCAATATTTTTGGAGTTTGGTCCGTTATAAATGCAAGAATTCATGGAGGAATTCGAATTCCTACCGAGTGTGGTTGCTATGATCACTGAATTTTAAAATTTAATATATGTTTGGTCCATTATAAATAGGGCTTTCATGAATGAATTGTTCTAGAGCGTGTAGTTGTTATGTTCACTGTATTTTGAAATTTAAATTATTATTTGAATCTATATGGAGATTGACAGAAGGCTGTGCTCTTCTTTTTGTCTCTTGGTAATATCTGTAATCCATGTGAGATGTCAGACGGATCTAACTCTAATAGTAACCCTTTTTTCTGACATAATGCTAAGAAGGGAACCCTCCCATCTGACATAATGCTAAGAAGGGATAAGAAAGTATTCACAGAGATATTTTTTTTTTTATAAATTTCAATTAAATGAATTAATAGATTTATTAAATATTTAATATTAATCAACCAAAATCATTTTAATTTTAGATTTTATTAAATATTAAAAAAATAAAAATAAAAAATATGAATGCTTTATATTTAAAAAATTTCAAATTGAAATACATCGACAATTATTTGTTTTTATATAAAAGATTTTAAGATAAAATAAATAATATATATATAATTTATATTTTTTAGAAAAAAGTCCCGTATGGGGTGACAAGTGGCGAAGGCGTGCCAACTGGTTTTGCACTCAGCCGGGGATTAAATGATGGAGGCCGTCACCATAGCACCCGCATTAAGGATGCAGGACAGCCATAACAGCAGCTCTGCGATGGGAGGACTCCTCCCTCGAGCGAACATTTACGAGCTCGGCAAGTGTGATGTTAAAGGCGGTCATGGGTACTCGCAGTCTGATTATTCGTTTTCTCTTACTCCGGTCTCGGCTCTGCTCCGCGTTTGGAGGTTCTGGTCTAGTTTCGCGCTCCTTGCGCCCTGGTTCACCATCCTTTCATGGAGCATTGATGCGAGTCCTTCTGCCTATGCTCTCAATTGTCTTCCGCCCTCGTCCCAGCCTGTGTGTATTTCCTGGAGAGCGCTCTGCAACATGACTAGGAAGAGAGGAACGCCTCGCCGTGGCTCTGCTTGGTACGCCCGCAAGGAGCAGCGACAGCGCAAAGAGCACCTCGAACGTGCTCTGGTCATGGCTACTTCACTGTTGAGAAAGAAGGCTCGAGCCGAGGAGAAGGCTCTGCTCTCCACCATCGTCGAAAAGGGAATTGGACGCAGCAATATGGACACCGTCACGCTGGAGGGCGGCACTAAGGAATGGTACCCGACATGCATTGTAGAGGAGGACCCGAATTTGGAGGACCTGATGACAATGGAGGCGCCATGCGACATAGTGAGGTCTGGCAGTGGGGAATGCAAACACAATCTGGGTTTGGACGCCGATTTTCCTGGTTGCATCGTGGAAGAGGTTCCTTGGCAGGAACTGGAAGCCGCGTTTGATGTCGGATGTGCGAAGGGAAAGGAAGGATGGAGCGGAGGGCAGGATGACGCGAAGCGAAGAACGCCCGACGACGAAGGTGGTGTTTTGCATGGCTTTCTCCTCCGTGAGGAGCACCTGTCCTTGGTGTTTGAGCTCTGAGGCCATATGTCAGACCTGGAGCATCGTGCCATCATCATGGGCCAACGCCTAGACATGCTTCTCGATGCTTACTCTGGCGCTCCAGCACGGCGAAAATGTCCCCTCTGTGCGCAGTCTTTCGCCATCCCAGCCGGCTCCACATGGAAGACAAATGAAGGCAACAGGTCACCAATCACCTAGGTTTTTCATGTTCTATGGTTCTTTAGTTTTATGCTATTGTTTTATGTTCTCTTAGACTTTAGGCACCTGTCATGGTTTCCTCCGGGCAGGACGGGTGCCACTAGTTTATAACTGTTTTTGCTATGTACCTAAGCTGGTTTCCGGTTTCCGGCAGCGTTTTGGGTGACTCGGACTCTTGACCATGTACATTCTGATACAATTTTTTGATAATATATTATAGCAGGCTCCCCTTTTTTATTTAAAAAAAAAATATATTTTTTAGAAAAAAAATATTTTAAATTTTTCTTTTTTCAATGATAAATATAATTTATGATTTATATTTAAAAAAATTCAAATTGAAATACATCGACAATTATTTGTTTTTATATAAAAGATTTTAAGATAAAATAAATAATATATATATAATTTATATTTTTTAGAAAAAAAATATTTTAAATTTTTCTTTTTTCAATGATAAATATAATTTCATTGTTAAAATGTTATGTGTGAAAATAATAATATTTAGTTAAATTAAATATATTATTAATTTATTTTTACTTTTATATGACAATTAGATGACAACATTTCTTTATATGATATTATTGGCATCATATTATATAGGATGACAATAATATCATTGTGGAGTTCAATATTGTTATTCTTTTATTTTCAAGTTTTCATTGTAGAGTTCACTATTGTTAGTAGTCAAGTAATGATTAATGACACTTCACGAAGAAATTATTATTATAGGGAATTAATTATGAGAAAGCTTTGTATCATAATAGAATAATAATACGAAAAAAAATTATTATAAGTTTTTTTTGTTTTCATTGTAGAGTTCACTATTATTGTTAGTAGGTAATGATTAATGACACTTCATGAAAAAATTACTATTATAGTGAATTAATTATGAGAAAGCTTTGTACCATAATACATAATAGAATAATAACACCAAAAAAATATATTATAAGTTTTTTTTTTTAATGTGGGGTTTATTGAATGAACATATGAAATACAAAGTGTGTTTATAGAATATTAATGAATAATCTTAATTTTATTTTTACATCTCTAAATATTGTTAATAGAAGTAATGATTAATGACAACAATATGTGAAGAAAGTACAATTATGGTGAATTAATTATCAGAGAAAGATTTGTAACACAATAGAAATAATAGCATCCATAAAGTTTCTTAAGAGTTTTTTTTTTTATCTAAGAGTTTATTCAATGAAACTATGGAATACCAAGTGTGTTTGTAGAATATTAATGAATATTCTTAATTTTATTTTTATATCTCAAAATTTTATTGTTGATACTCTCTCAATACATCTTTCTAAAGAAAATAACCCTTTATTTTCTTCAAATATTATAAGAACAATATCTTCTATAACAATTTTAATACCCCTTGTTATTTCTAGCTCTAGTATTTTAGTCTCAATAATTAACATTTGTATGTAAAACTTATTGTAGAAAATAGTTTTTATCATATTAAATAACATAAATACTTCTATGTATGATACTTAATTATGAGTCACAATATTCAAACATGTTCCCTATGATTTAGAAGATCATTTCATCTTTAGATCCCTTTGTGACCTCTATGGTCATTTCCATTGTTTGTTCATATAATTTCATGGTTCGTCAAGAAAAAAATAAATATCTCATGTAATTGCTAACTCATGTTTGGCCACTTTTTACTTCTAACCTATTCGTGATTTCAATTTGAAATGGAACTAATACTCTAATGATCCAAATTTTAGGGGATATATGGCTAAATTCGGATGCAAAAGTCATAAATCTATAAAGCTAATAAATTTCTCATGTGGATCAAGGAGTTGTCCAACTCCTCATTAATTAATTGGGCTAACAAGTTCCCCATATGGGTCAAATATATTCCCATCTCTCCATTATTGTATTGGGTTTTTGTTTTCACTACTTAGTTAGTTGGGTAGTTAGATCTATTATTATAATAATAAATACTCATTTAATGAGATATTTCCATTACTGTATCATGTTTTATTTTCCACTACTTAGTTAGCTAGGTAGTTAGATCTATTATAGTAATAAAAGAGACTCATCTAATCAGATATTTTTGACTTTGTCCAAATGACCATTTTGTAATTCTATATAAAGGCATGACAATTCTTCTCATAATATCAAGTTACCCATTTTGGTTTCTCTCATATTTTGCATTGTTCATTGTGAGATTAATTAGCTCTTAGTGATTTAATAGTAATTAGTTTTATAGGTGAGGCTCCTCTTTGAGCCTCACCTCCTGAGTACTTCATTACATGTTTTCTTTTCATGCTTATTTTCATCCAATATTGGAACGTCTAAGCTCTTTCTCTCTTAGCATTCAATCCATCATAGCGGGTACACTCTCCATCAGAACAAGGGTTTGAAGCATGTCGCGGTTTCAAACATTTGCAACAATCACTAACCTCCTTTTGGTACTATCTGATTCCATTTTCTGGGCCATACATTGTAAGCATCACAATTGGTCCATAGGCACTACAGGAATTTTTTAACCTCGGATATTCATTTACCATTACAAGGATAACCATACATGGATTCACTTCATTCATACATGGATTCACTACATTTATACATGGATCCACTACATCCATTGGTCTGTGGCATTTTCAACGAATTTTTAGGGTGTCCATGCTACCCATTGAGGTTTGAAAAACTCTACAACAACCCATGATCCTCTACAAACCCTCGGAATCCTTTGTGTCCCTATACACTCTGTCAAATTAAAAAGAGGTGTTGAGAAATTTACAAAACATTTCAGAGGCTCTACTATAGATCGTTGGAAATATATCTTCAATATCGCAAATGGGTATTTCACAAAATCTCATTTGGCTTCCTAGTTTGAGAGATATCATCGATTGAATCTAAACATGTATTTGACCCGAGGAGGCCACACATACCTCCATATTCAAAGGTATTTTTATCCATTCTTAGGAAACTATAGAAGGATATCCAAATATGGATGGAAATAGATCTTCAATATATGAAATGGGTATTTCACGGAATCTCATTTGGATTCCTGGTTTGAGAGATTTCATCAATTGAATATCAACATGGATTTGACACAAGGAGGACACGGTACCACAATCTTCAATGATATTTTTCTACTTGATCGTGAAAAAATATAACGATTTACACATAATTATAGAAATATATATTTAATATATCAAATGGGTATTTCACAAAATTTCATTTGGATTCCTAGTTTAACAGATATCATCTATTGAATCTCAACATGTATTTGACCAAGGAGGTTATGCATACCACCATATTCAATGGTATTTTTCTCCATGATCAGGAAACTACTGAAGAAGTTACACATATTTATGGAAATATCTCTTCAATATATCAAATGGGTATTTTTTATAATTTCATTCCATTGTCTGGTTTATGAGATATCTTTCTTTGAAACAACACATGTCTCTAACCAGCGTGGTCACGCGCAATTCAACTTTGTCTTTATTTTTCTCAATCCATGGGCCATCGAAGAACAAGTTCCATATATCGATGGAAATATATCTTCAATATCTCAAATGGATCTTCGATGGAATTGGATTTCATCACCTGTAGAAAAAGTTATGAATACATTTGTGGGAGATTCAAAGTCTCCAAAGTCATGATTTTTCCATTTTTATTAATGTAAACGATTATAGGTCAACCACACAAAACCCTTCCCTTCATTGTGTAGTAAAAAATTGTACTTATGGGTCTCTTTGTAGCATGGGTGAAATGATGGGGACCGTCATTTTCTAAGGGGGGAAGAATGATATAAATTTTAGGGGGTATATGGTCTAAATTCATATGCAAAAGTCATAAAGATATAAAGGTAATATATTTACCATGTGGATCAAGGAGATGACCACCTCCTCATTAATTAATTGAGATAACAGGTTTCCCATATCGGTCAAAGAGAGTCTCACCTCTCCATTATTTTATTTTGTATTATTTTCCACTGCTTGTTTATCTCGATATTTAGATCTATTATTATAATAATAGAGACTCATTTAATGAGCTTGTTCCATTATTGCATCGGGTTCTATTTTCCACTACTTAGTTATCTAGGTAGTTATATCTATTATACTAATAATAGAGATTGATTTAATGAACTCTTTTTTACTTTATCCAAAGGACCATTTTGTAATGCTATATAAAGGCCTAAAAAGCCTTCTCATAATATCAAGTGTAACATTCCGCTCTTGCACGCACCTGATGTTACTTATTCTTTGAGGACACTTGCATGCAAGTGATCCGGGTCATTATATGATTTCCTTCTTCACTTATGGAGTCAGATGATGAGATTGTGGATTATGATGTTGTGTTATGTTATTTATGTATAGACGGGTGCTATTGATTGGTCTCTCCTATGTATGCAGGACTCTAGACAGATTGAGGATTCCAATGACATCAATGGACCTCATTGGACTCCAAATCGAGTCAGGGAGTGGAATATATATGGTTTGATTATTTATGTTATTGCATATGTGACATATGACTAGGTATATTATGTTGTCGTTTATGGATTGTTGACATGTTTATTTGATGGATGCAAGATGATGATTGTTTTCTAATCAGATTCACATTAGGAGTAAAGGGGCCATGCACAACAACCCACTATATTGAGGGAGAGGTGTGGCAACATCCCTGCCACAGCCTACTAGCACTCCTATCATGGCTATAACTGTAGGCTAACAATTACCTAGTTCGTGATATCCACGATTCCGTGAGGGAAGATTGAGACAGTCGTTCATGAAGATTCTAAGGGGTGTGCAATAAGGTAGGGTGCTTATTACTTAGAGGCCCTTAGTCTCCTAAAAGGTCAGCTGATGGAGTATTGACTCCAAGGGTTGGACGTCTACCCAAATCAGTCAAAAGGCAAGTGGCATGCTTGGAGCATGTAGTGTTTCTTGGAGGACACCTCGTATAAATGAAACATGAATGAAGGTGTGTGGCACCCTTGGAGCACGTAGTGCATCTTGAAGGGAATGTCACGGTTTTTAACATTGGTGAGTGAATGAACCTAGGCACCTGGAAAAAAATATCTCATTTTGACTTGGTCAACCTTAAAATAAATGTTGTATGAGTAAAGTTTAATAATTATAAAATTTCCCTTAAAAACAGTTTTCCTAAGCCTAGTTGAAGTTAAATCCTAGGTCTGAGTAGGATGGAGGAAAAATATATATATATATATATATTTAATGAATCCATTAATAAAGGGGGATGAAAAAAGAGAGAGAGAGAAAAATCAAATTTAAAATTTAAAGGAGAAAGAATTTAACAAAAATTTAATTGTTGGTTATGTGCAAACTTTCTAATTTAGAACTTACACAAAAAGGGGAAAATTAAATGCAAAAGAAAAGTGGAACATAGAAGGGAATCTAGTCTAGAGAAATTTCCAAATTAGAACTCAACTAAGCTTTAAGAAAGGCGCCATTCATTAAGGGAATGTGAGGGAATAAAGGGACATCGATGAACGTTTTTAGGACTGTTTTTAGGTGAGTGAGGGAAATTGGAAAATTAAATTAATTAATTGAATAAATTTCTAGTGCAACTAAGGGATCGCGTGACAAGTGTACTAGGGAGAGTTTTCCTAATTAATTTTTAATAAAACAAATTTAAGGTGCATTTGGCAAGTGTCTCTAAGAGGAACTCTATAAAAGTAAGGGGTAGATGAGGAAAGGATCACGGCTGGTATGTGTAAGGTTATGCTGCTAGATTTTTCTCTTGACTGGTTTTTCTTGTGGGAGTTAGGATACCCAGATCGAATAGAGAGTGGTAGCTCGACACTGCGAGGCGAGCTGGGAGCTAGAGATTTTTGGTTGGGGCTGTGTGTGGAACCTTTGCGGCTCCAGACGCTAAGGGGGAAGAAGAATACCCCTAGTGTTGGCTGGGAGATACTGGTTAGGTATTCACAATTAGCAAGTGGGTAGCTGGATGAAGCACAAGCGCAGGAGAACGGTTTCGACATTTCGCCTTCGATTATTGTAACCTTGTTTGATTTTTGCAATGTAATAAATTTTTATGAAATATATATATTATTGCGATTGATGTATGTTTAATTGACTCTGACACTGATTCAACAATTTCTCGATGGGTTGAGTAATTAACGAATATCTGGATTCAAATGCTCTTTATTTCCAACAAAGTCGTGTAACTTTCTATTCTCCCTCTGCATTTCGTTATTTTTCCTTCTTCGCCACTACATGGAATTTCCGGTTGGGTTTCCTTGACCCTTAGAATTCTGCCCTAATATTTTGGTGATGAATCCTTCATTCACGGCCTATGGTCCACATTAACTTTATCCTATATGTTCGTTGCCCCTTTACTTAGGTGGGTTGTTTTCCTAGTCACTTCCATGCCATGGTGTTTTTCCTATGTTGGGACATTACCATATCAGGTACCTAATGCAAGGGAGAGGTAAAGTTTACTATTTCTCGTGGAAATTTTTATTGATTTATTTATCATTGATCGATGCATTTATGATCGGATCGAATGGAATCGATCTTACCCTTAAACGGAGCCATTTAGAACCTAAATTGACCTTTTATGCCTTCACCTTGCATTCGTTTATTTGCTCAAACGATTTTTTTTTAATTTTCCCACTGCGATTGAGAATGATTTTTGAACTCAATGTTGAACCCTCTTGCCCACCGATTGTCTTTTTCTCTATGCCCTTTTGGTCGGAGGTACACCATACCTGCACTCATTCTTACGCCCCTCGAATAGCCCACGAGTTGAACCAAGTGATAAATTGTGAAGCATAGAGAAATGCAGAGAGAAAAGAATAGTATATTCAAATGTATGAAGCAGTACAGAACATAACTGAAGTAAGTTGAAGTACTGAAGAGTCTTTAACAATAGGAAATAGCTGAGCTTATATATTCTCAAGCAAGACATAAATAGAAAGTACAATTGTCCAGTACAGCTGGCAGTGTACGGTTAGTCTGTTGAGGGTACAATATATTTAACACTCCCTCTTAGACTCAACAGTTACAATCAGCAACACTGACTATGCCTAAGTGTTGTCTCTGGAAGTCAAAAACTGACTTTCCTAGTGGCTTTGTGAAGATATCAGCAAGCTGATCTCGAGAACCACAAAATTGTAGTGCAATGTCGCCATTATTGACTAACTCGCGTATGAAATGAAACCGAGTGTCAATGTGTTTACTCTTCTTATGAAACACATGGTTCTTGGATAATGCAATTGCTGATGTGTTGTCACA